>JAQFZN010001293.1:0-17031 GCA_034687075.1 Geophilus carpophagus | reverse complement strand
GAATTTAAAAATGAAAAACTGAATTTAAAAATGAAAAACAGAATTTAAGAATGAAATTTGTACACTTTATAATTTTCACATAAAATCATGATTTGAATAAATGAAAAGCAACATTAAAATGAAATACATACCGTAATCAATAAACATCAACAATCTACCATAAACAGTACAAATAAATATGTAAACTTAAACAACATTAAACAACAAATTACTCTAGAAATAAGATAAGATAAAGAATTATAAACACATTTGTCATAGTTAAGAGTCACACAATTGAATAATTATTTAAAAAAAAGCAAAGAATCAAGTTTTGATTCAGTTTAAACTTTTTCTCCAGTGTGAATGAAAATGATTTAATTTGTAAGCTGTACACCTGGTCATCCAAGAAGCTTAATGTTTTGCCTTGAGGCCGCTTCTCCCTAAATATTTACAATTTCGGAATTCCGAGTAACTACAACAACCGATCCTTATCGATTAATAGTTTCCTTAACAACTTTAAATAATAAAACCCGAACATCCCAATAAACAAACACAAATCTTTCATTCTATTAATTGACAGACCACTTCTCACTTTTATCATTATTATTATTATTATTACTATTCCTTAATTAAACTACTCGCAATTTAATGAAGAAAAATGCTGATTAATAATAAAAATAATGAAATTTCCTAAATATAATCATCACAACAAAATCGAAATCCATTTCGAGTGTGTTAGAAAGCAATTAGCAATCTTTGCACTGAATCTTAACAAGTAAAATAACTGAAAAATGCTTAAATGGTATTGTAAAAAGTAATTGTTTAAAGCGCTGTTAAGCATCAGAGCCGAAAGCAATGTGGGGAGTTTTATACTCGACGTTCCCTCGGGCACTTTCGTGCGGAGGGGCGTTTACAGGGCATGCGCATTGATCAAGTTCTGGAATCGAGTTGGCTATGTGCCCACAAATTGGTCCAGTGCTTTTCGCAGTGAACGCCATGACGCGTTCCTCGAGCCACGTCAGTGCGCGCGCCCACGTGGCCTCTCGTCCGTCAAGGAGCGGTAGCAGTGTCGGCGGTGGCAGTAGCGCACACTTGCCGCCGCCATCGTCCACTATGCTGCCAATAGAAACGATCTTTCGTGCGCACCCTACCGAGAGGCGTCGCCTCGTCTCCTGCTGACGCGGGGACATGGTGCAAATGCGGCCCGTGGGTCCTGCCGGTTCCTTACTTTTGGTTGTGTGTCTTTGCAGGACGGCGGCAAGTGTGGCGGCGCTGGGTGCAGGCGTCATTTGTTCCAAGATTCCCGGTTTGGCGCCTGCACAGCGCGCTTTCTGTCAAACTATGCCGGACGCTGTGGCAGCGATCGGCGACGGTGCACGAATGGCCGTGATTGAATGTCAGAACCAGTTCCGATTTCGCAGATGGAATTGCTCTGCTATTGGAAACGAAAATGTTTTTGGACATGTCATCAAAATAGGTAAACATCTGCTAATCATTACTACATTATCTCCTTTTATCATTTTATTCAAACCTTCAGTTCAACTTTAATTGTCAACAAAGTCTGCTTTTGTTATACTATGTCACTGTTCAGTGTTCAAATGACATTGTTTTATGTCTTATTATGTTGAAATTAAACATATATATATATATAAAGTAGATTATCTAACTTATTGTTGCAGTTTATTATGATACAAAATGAATGACTTGTAACATTTTATTTAGAATCAAACCTATGTTTATATGTTATAAAAGTTACAATTCAACTTTTTCCTTGTTCATAGATGTCGTAAAACTCCACGCCTAAAACTTAGCATAATCCAATAAAAATAAGATGCAATGTCATAATATTGATAATAAATTTCATTTAATGTTGAACTTATATAATCACAATATATAAAAGTATATAGATTTCTATTTTTCTATTTTTTCTATTGCTCTAAAAGAAAAAGATGGGGTATAAGGGGAGTTGGTGGATAGAGAAGTGATTCTTGCACCATTAAACTATACTTGCTTCACTGACTAGGAACTTGGGTTGAATTTTTTCCCTCTCTTCCATCTTTAAAAGACCGTTAAACTCTGCAAAGTGATCAATGAGAAATTTCATGATTTTTGCTTTGTTAGGTGGAGCTGTGTTGCAGGAAGTGCAGGTTAATGGCACTCGTGCACTGATGTCACTAATACGAGTATTTTATTCTCTTAATTATTTACTTTTTTTGCTCATAACATAAATCCAATTTGATCGTTTTTCAATTCGTTTCCGAATTTTTAAATTTTTGAATTTTTGAATTTTTAAATTTTTAAATTAAGAAAAAAGTAGTTGCTTCGAAAAAGTGATTTAGTACCTATTAAATGAGTTTATTTGCTAGTAAATGTTTGTTTACTTTAAAATGGAGTGTGAACTTGTAAGTAAACATGTAAAGTTACGCTTTTTAACAGTAAAAGTGAAATTAAAATTTAATGTGACAACTGAAGCAAATTGAGTAAATCGCCATTAACGTTGGTTGTGTGAGTAATTTAATGTTAGAATATAAAATAATATAAAATTTAAGTAAAAATATTGACTATGAGTAATTTTTGAATGGATTAAGTGTTGTTGTTAATTGGTAGATGTAACAGTTTTTCGTTGTTATGCGTATTGTAATAGTGCAATGCAATTAAGGCGAGATTGAATTGAGCGTAGGTTGATGGATGGAGCGATGCATGTATTCCATTATGCTTTCTTTTCTCTATAATTTTCATTGCGTGCTCATTATTCAACTCATTCAACGTGAAATGACTATTCGTTATACCGAACTAACAATCAACACAAGTGAGTTTTTATTTTTTCCCATTTAAAATTTAATCCATTTCACAAGAAAAATATTGGGTATATAATTTTAATTGTAAAGTACTTGTAAATTTATTGTAAATAAGTTGAGAACATTTAGTGGTAATGAAAACTATAAAATTTTACAAACATTTAAAAATAGATAAGAAATGTAAATATTGATAAATATTAATAAAAATTATGGAAATCTGTAAAAATTGATGTAAATAATTATGAAATCTATAAAAATTGATTAAAATAATTACAAAAATTTATGAAAATTTACAAAATTTGACAAAAACAATTATGAAAATTCATAAAAACTGATAAAAATTAATAAAAATTAATAAAAACTGATAAAAATTCATAAAAACTGATAAAAATTCATAAAAACTGATAAAAACTGATAAAAATTAATAAAAACTGATAAAAACTGATAAAAATTAAAAAAAACTGATAAAAATTAATAAAAACTGATAAAAATTCATAAAAACTGATAAAAATTAATAAAAACTGATAAAAATTAATAAAAATTGATAATAATTAATGAAACCTGGTAAAAAATTGATAAAAATCTATAACACTCATTACTCCACGCATATTCTCATTAGTTCCAGAATATGCAATTATTGCCTATTAAACAGATAATTTAAATCAATTACCACGTTTCTGTTTTTTGATCATAGGTTATGGAAAAGAAAATACATGCTCATGATAGGGGGTTTGTGGATAATAAAATCCACGATGCTTAATTTATTTCCTATACACTAGATGAGCACTCACTAATAATTTACGAGCGAGGGAAAAATGTTCATTTGTGGGAGGGATTTGCAAATCAACTGAACCGTCGAGGTGAAAGGTGACTGACTTGATGATTTAGGTAAAATTGAATGTATATTAAAATAGGACTGGAAGAAACAGGTAAAAAGCAGCAGGGTGAGATGAAACCAAGGTGGGGACGCACCAGGAAATGGTCCATATTGGGTGGATTGCATTGCTGATGACATTCAGTAGTTGTAATTATAAGCATTCAAACGTGCTTCATGCTTAGTAATAAACATGTCAAATTTAGTTGATGATGAATAAAATGAAAGTTATTAAAAAAAATAAATAAGGTTAGAAAAAAATTATTCATGAGTTGCATAAATTTGACAAAATTGACATATATTTATACCATTTAAATCAATATAATTATCAGGCCAGCTTTTTAATCAAGTGTTATATAAACATTTAATTATTTAACACATTTTATACATTTTATTATACATATATGTAAATTTATAACATTAATAAATCATAAACAAACCTTAAATTACATAGAAAATATCCCCTAAAGAAGGAGTTGGACTTGTCAAATACAGAGCACAACCAATCAGAAGAGATTACCTCACTTTAAGTAGCTTCTTATTGGCCAGAAATGTAATTATAATTATTTCTCCATCCTGAGTAAAAAAGGTCTCAAAGCCTGTGATTAAATTGATCAGATTTAACCTTATTGATAACCCCAATTGAGTTGTATAGCTGACGCAATGTTGAACAACGTTTGACACTTTGATGGACACCTCTTGTTTGTGGATGATGCCTTGTTAATCTGTTCAAGTCATCGATAATAAATTTGATGCTTATCACTCATGGCGTGAGAGGCAGGTGACCTTTTGCACTTTTTGCATCCACTTTACATTGAAACGAGCAACTTTGACGGGGTCGAAAACAACTCGAGGCAATTTTTTCCCCCAAAAATTTTCATTTAATTTCTTTTGCAAACATTTTTTATTTCTAACTCAACTTAATCTTAATCCTAAACTCATTAACTTTACACGGGAATAATTAATGATCGAAATATTTTGAAATGAAACAATTTTTTCTTTAAATTAAATTTTTTAAATTTTTAAATTTTTAAATTTTAAATAAAAAAAATTTAAAAAATTAAATAAGCAAAAGTTGTGTAAAAAATGTATAAAAGCTCATTAATGGTTCAGATTAATTGGATGTTAGTGGGTGGGCGAATCGGCCACTTCAAAGACATGCCGTGGGGGAAAAGGTGGAAAAGAACGGAGGGAAAATTGTACGGACACTAGGTTAAGATGTAAAGACGTCAGTAGTGAGACGTGTAGTAGCAGCGATTTATGGGAGAATAAATATTCGCTCCTGACTTTACATAAGGCCGCCAAACGACCAGCGGGACGGGTAATAAATACCTGTTGCTGCTATTGTCTGAACACTACCTTCTTTGTGCACAAAGTTAAAAATAAGTCGACTGAAAATAGCAAAATAAAGTCAAGTATACTTACGTAAACAAATGAAGCATTCAATTCAATTAGGTAGAAAATTGAAAAATGTTCCATTTTATATCCAATTCCCACTAGTAAGTTGATATGTTGTTATCATGTTGATTTTATTTAATTATTTGCTCTAAAAATGTAATCGATAATGAAGTAAATTGAATTATACCTCCAAATTTGTATTCTTTAATTAGTTTAGCGGGAAATTTAATACGGTTGTGAGAATGAAGAGAAAAGTGCTTTTAAAGTTGTTTGAAAATAAGAAAATGGTCAAGGGATCAGTAGGTAGAATGGAGCTTTTTCCGCATTGTGTGTTAAGGTACAATAGGGCAAAGTTTGCCGCTGTTCTTTGATGTTGATGGATGAATACTGTACTCAACATTCACTCTGCGATGGGCGGAAGGTGTATTTATGGTTGATTGTAATCAAATTTCTGTAAAAATGCTCAACTAATTGTATTTTCAACTTGATAATTGTTTAGCAACTGCTTAAGGATATAATAAATGCTAAAAACTTGTAAAAACAATAAGATTTGTTGTTATTTTACTTATCTGACAATTACAAAGTTTAATTATCGAAGAAAAATTGCAGTTTTCATAGAAATTTATTGTCATTTGATTTGAGATTAATTACTGAGGATGATTTCACATTTTGTTTGGCATGATATTATTTTATGAAAAGGTGAAAAAGAAATGGCCTCCTACTGTGTTTTAGCAGAGTTTTACCTACTAATTTGAAGGAGTTTGGTTAGGGGATGCTTCCTTATGGCAGCGGTGTTCATTTGGGCATCTCAGCTGTCTTTCTTGCTCGCAGACTCCCTACTGAGCAGGACAGGAAATGAAGACACGGTGGACTAGATGTTAAGACAGGTTGACTGAGCACTAACAAGTGAAGGGGTCACTTGTTCTCACCTGTCGATGCAAACTTGTTGAGAATATGTTCAGATACAATTAACTCTCGAGAATCTCGTGCTGTGTTTACTGATGAGGTGGTTGGTAATTGAATGAATTGAATGAATTGCAGCAATGCATTTTCGCCTCTCCCTTACGCATGTTTTTAATAGTCATTTTATTATTACTCAGCATAAATTTGATGGACAAGTGAATTTGGATGGTGTTAAGTACATTTTCAATGTCAGCACATGTTTTTTTATTCAACTAAACTCAAGAGAAATTGAAATTTACAAGAAAATGAAACGTTTGCACAATAGTAGCGTTCATAAACTATTGTTTTAAATGTTTTAGGTGTTTGTGTTTGTGTTTATGATGTCAGTTTCTGATGTGTTAGTGTTTTAAGGATAAAAAACGTGCAATTCTTGGTTGGGGATTAATTAAATTATTTGTGTGTCATGATTTTTTTAGATTAAACTTAAAGATAAAATCATTAATTTTAAGTAAAAAAAAAATAGTACAAAAAGCAGGGTTTGGTTCCTAAAACTATTAATAACTGATCAAAATTTAATAGATTTTAATGTTTTCATCTTCATCACTGGTAAGTAACATTGAATGCCTTGTTGTATAGAATTTTCCAATATTGAACCTTGTTATAGAAAAACCATGTTGTGGAAGTGCTGTGTTATGTGGAAGATTATCATTTTATCATTTATCATTTCCCTTTTATTCAAAAATAAGTGAAAAACACCTATAAATAAAACACAAACACTCCTAAATAAACCTTTTTGAATGCAGCTTCTTAAGTTCTCACTGACATTGGGCATGGATCATATAAAGATTACTCTGTAGCAACAGTTTTGAATGAGTTTTGATTTTAAAGATTTATTTCAAGGATCTTTAATATACAGTACAATGTATGTTCATCTGATTCAACAATTTTCAGTGATTGTTCTTGTGTAACAACATGGCTTCTTTATTTCTCTCCACCATTATCAACTCTCTAACCATTTACAAACATTTACACTAGGTGGAGACATACACTAGAATTACAAGAAACTAAAACATAAAAGTGTAAGTTGGTTGTATTAAAACTTTTAAAATAATCGTCCAAATTGCTGTTGGGTTTCCAAGCTTTGTTTGCTCTGGTGGTATTGTGTACTCTACATTTGTCAGAACTTGGTGGGTAAACGCAATTATTACACCCCAAATTGTTTTCCGATGTCAGTTATAATTACAACTTACCTTGTATGGGTTTTTGCTTTACGCAAAGGAGTTTTATCGGGTGGGGTTGCTGACTTACCTGCCATTTCTTACTGATTAACAAAACTGATAAGAACCCCACACCAATTTCAACATCAGACAAACAAAATACTAACAAGACGCCGTTATAAAAATGTCAGATTATTATCACGCAAGCCTTTGAACCTGGAAATTAACTTATCCATGATATAACGAGTGACAGAGCCCTTTTATGTGCTTCAGTGTCACGGTTAATAACACAACTGCTTGTTCATAAAACAAAAAGGTGACACTCCCCATGTCTGAAAGCACAAAGCATTTCAACAGCCACTTAATATATAATCTACAACTTGTTCAGTAGCAAAAAATTTGTTTATGTACCTGCACGATTAATTATTAAGCCAGAAAAGGAAGTAACAAACACTGAGTGTAATTAACAATTGACGTTTATGAGAAAGTTTGAACAATTTCTATTTCGGTTAGTAGAACTCGGGCTGGGTCATTTACTTTGGTTCTGTCACTTCTGTGGTTTAGCTAGCTTTTACAAATAAAGGACATTTCCTCCCCTCATCTCATATCCTATTTCTCTTTTTACTTGTTAGTTAAAAGCTGTAGACGGGGCTGCTGGCCTTGTCCCATTGTAGATGGGCCATAGGCATTTAGGCATATGACCAGCAGGTGGAATAGATACAATACACAATAAACACCAAGCTTTTAGAAATGAATAGAATTCGAAAAACATTTTTTCTAGTTTTCTCTATTATTGTTTTGTATAAATGTGGTTTGATTTAGTATATAAAAATTATTTATTGCTTGTTGTTTTGTGTAATTTAAAGTTACTGTACAAATTACTATACAAATTTGGTGTAGTTTAGGTGCGTAAGTTGATATTTGAAGTGATAAACTGGTTAAAAGGTAAATAAGAATGAGTTTTATTACCTAAAGCACTTAAAAATGTGTTGTTTGAATTAGAAAGTGATATAAAACTTTGAAAATGTTATTGATAACTATTAGTTGGGATGAGGAAATTGTGAGAATTGTGTTGAGAAAGTGATTTACAACACAATTAATTGAGGTAACAAGTAAATACAAGTTTCTTTCAGACATGAAAATTATTAAATATAAAAATGTAGAAAAATATGATTAACATAACAAAAATTATGCATCAACAGGTAATATAATTAGTTTTTTCATCATGGACAAGCTTCAAGTGACACTTGAAGCACCAAAATATAACACAAGGCAAGCAAGCGTGGTCACAAGTTGACATTCACCACTTAATCTTTAAGTACTAGGTCTGTATAATTCTGGCCATGAATGTTGTTTACCCAACTAGAGCTTTCTATTCTTTTTCCCCACTATTACATACATTTTTTTTCTTTATCTTTTGTTGTTCTGTGTTTTCTTTCATTCACTTTATTTTTCTTTCTTTTTCTTCCTTGAACTCAAATGTACTGCACTTTGGGGCCTTCGCACGATTAAGTCCAACGCGGATGTTAATAAATTATTTGAAGAGCGACTCGACGACGAATACAAATGATCCTCCCCACGAACCCACCATGGAAATTATTCTCAATTAAAAAAAAATTGTCCAGAGTTTTAATTTTTATAATGGACGTGCATTCGTATCAGCAAAAAGTGAACCGAGAACTTCTTAATTGGATTGAAAAATCATCTTGCTGAATGCGCATGCGTTCAATGTTTATTTTTTTTTTAGTTTAAGGTGGGCAGCTTATAGTTCGTAACCAATTAAGGTAACTTATACTTGTCAGTGGTCATAACTTACAATACGCAGCTACTCTTGAGAGAAAAATAAGCAGACACCTGCAACTTATGAATAAAAGAAATAGAAAATATTCAAAATGTCATAATTTAAGTTAGAAAAAGAAAAGTGTGTTGTAGATGTTATGTTTTTTTGAATAATTTAAAATTTGGAATGTTTTGGTTGGTGTTGAAGTTTACAGATCGGAATTTTATGTTTGAAGGGATTAAAAAACACAAATTAAATTAAATTCAAATTTTTAGATTTAAAATATATTTTAAAATTTTTAAAGTTTTGTTAAATGTGTAACAAACATGTCAATCGTTAATTCAATAATATTCAGTAATTTAATTGTGGAAATAAGATTTAAGTATCAAAAATATGGTAATTAGGTTTTTTTATAGCTTTTTTCAATTGCTAAAATGCAATTACACATTGTTAAAATGTATTTTATTACAATAAAATGTAATTTTTTACATTAAATATCTGTTTATTGTTTAAAATGCAGATTCACATACAAAATATTCATTCCATTTTTACTGTAGTTGAATGTATTATGTGTTTATTTCTTCTATTTTTATAATTTAATTCTCATTTTTTTACATATATTTTCAGTTTTAATAAGTAAAATCGCATTTTAACAACCAAAAATATATTTAATTGAATTAAATAAATATTTGTTTCATGTAAACATGCATTTTAAAAAGTAAACACATTTTATTAAATGGAAAATACATTTTAACAAAGTGAAATAACACCACCACAAAAATTCGAGATCTCATTTTCATCTATTTTATTTTACAATTTATTAATGTACAATTTTTAAATGCAAATAATTTAATATTTAAATTTAAAAACGTCTTACAAATCAAATACTTTATTTCATAATGTGTAGAGTTATTAAACATGTTCCTTAGTGAGTACAATATTTGCATGGTTAAGGGCAATTGATTCGTAATGAGTAAACTGAAATAAATAAAAATCTAATTTTGATTTATTGCTACTAATTATCCGAACCATTTATATGATTTATTAAAACACAAAGATAATGACTTTGTTTTTCGTCCCATCCAAACAGGTCTGTCATCATTCTGTGTTAAGTTAATGTAAATTCGTAGACACTTTTTCTGACTAATATTTAGCATCTAATGAAGTTTTTATTACCTCGATATAAACAACAAACATTTTCCTCATGTAAAAATATAAAAAAGATAAAATTTACATTTAATTTCTCACATTCCATTCAAATTAAATGAAATAAATCTTAAAAAACGCCAAATACGACTGTGTTAAGTTGCTGTTGAAAAAGCTACTTGTTTTTCAATGTCTTGACGTAAGTCACACAAGTTAATTATCACAAAACTCATTGCAAGCTCCCATGTAATGAATACCGAGAAACTCGTTCTACATCCCTTCCATCATTCACTTATCATTTTTTCAATGGTTTATGCTTTTGCGCTTGTGAGTAAATATTAACATTACACTAACAAACTGTAGAGAAATAGGGAAAGGGGTGGGTTGGGAACATTGGCCTTTTTACCTTGGGCACTACACAAATTTACGTGTAGTAAATCAGGTGCCAAACCCTCACCCACGCTACAAACCCTGGGCGTTTCCCCCCTTTAGACGTAACCGAGCTAAGGTCGAGGGGGCGGGGATTTGGCTCTCAAGTTGTTCTTTTTTTGGGCATAGAATCCACTCCGCCGTCAAAGAATTTTTTCCTATTTCTTTTCCTCAATGATTATTTCGCTTCTACGAAATTTGCTACAAATTGCTTCCTTTTAATGTGAATGAACAACAAAATACGATATTTTATTTCGTTTAATAAAATATTTTATAAAATAAATGTGTAGAAAACATTTTAAAAACCAAATTTAAGAATTTACTAATTTACAAATGTCGCTTTAAGTGACATCTTTTGTTGAAAACAATCGAATTTAAGAATTTATAAATGGCGGAATAAGTGATAACATTTGTTGAAAACATATATCAAAGTCTGAATACGATTCAAAATTATTCATCACTTATTTTTTCAACCATTAAATCATTGATTTCTTTTTTATTTTTATTTTTGCATTTTTTTTTTGAAGTAGGGCAGCGAAATTTGAAAATGAAAATTTATTACCCAGTGAAAACCGGAGCCAACCACTAGGCCGTTAAAAGAATGAAGAAATTTATTCTAAATTAATTGTCGCCATCAACACCTAACGTTTAAAAGGTGTAACGAGCCGTCTTCGTTAAACGCATGTTTTGCGGTTATTTCTTATGTTAATCACTGTTCGTGATTAAGTATTCTATCCGCATCTGTTCGTGACGAATGGCAGAGCAAGCTTTTACACCTGTGCAACCTCTTACATCCCACAGATGATCACAAGGGTTACAGTTTAAGGTTGGAATCTCAATAAGTTTAAAAGAAAAAAGAAAGGGAAAAAAATATTTATACATGCGAAATAAAAAATGGAAGATCGTAGTTTGAATTTAAAGAGAATAAGCTTAATAACTCTTCTGCGTAAAGGCCACCCACTGTACACGTGAATTTACATTTAAAAGGGTTAGAAATTTTTTTTAGGATAATAAAAAAGTGATTAAAGTTTTACTAATTAAATTCTTTTATTTATTTTAGGTTTTTATAATTTTTTGCGGTTTTTACGTAATCAAGGTGACGCTTGTTGTTAATGTTTGGTTAATTGGATTACTTTATGGTTTAGTACAGATCTGTTATTAATCTTCCCAACAGAAACAGGTGTATTTAATATTGTTTTCTGTGGTGTAAATATTGAAATATTGATTCTAATCTAAAGTTAAAAATTTGATATTTTTTAAACCAATAATTTAATTTTTAATCCAAATTTTATGGACACAAAAGAAATAAATTCGGATTTGTTGTTCTCTATCTCATGCTTATTAATTTGAATCACAATTAATTCCACGGTATAAAAAGAGATTATTTTGATCCTTACGTGTATAATTCCCACATAAAACATTATAAAATAATCTCAAAGACTTTAATGACCTGATTTCAAAAAAATTGTTAAAATTAATGATTAAGGAAATAAAAATGACTAAAATATTACAAATTGAAAATCAGATATTGTGTAACCTATTTTCAATCTTGGGATGTTTATTTTTAAGTCCTTATTACATAACTTGATGTAAATCAAAGTGATGAAAATGGAAATGTAAAGATTACTCATCAAACATGTGGTAAAAATGGTGAAAACATGGGCGTAAACCAGTACATAAAATCTATGTACTTTTTTTCGATTTTTTTTCATTCAAGAACCACATTATCACATTAAATATCAAACCTAAATGCAATAAATTATAAATTAAAAAAACACTGATTTTTGTTTCACTTGTTGATCCTAATAAATATAAATCGTTAATGCATGTCTGTTTTGCCCAGCACTCATTAGTAAAATGGGATAATAAAAAAATGTTAAAAAATCTAAAAAAAAGTAAAAAAAAATGAGAGGAAAAGTGCAAATGGACCTCCCATTGAGAAAAGACTTTTCAAACGACTCAAAAGGCAAACACTTAAACACAAAGCGTTTTTGGGAATGAAAGAGTGGAATTTGTTGCAATTTTTACAAGAAAGCATGTCATCCATGAAGATAAAGTTGGAATATAATGACGGGTGTACAAAAGAAATTGAAAAATAATAGCTGAGTCAAGTGAGGGGAAAGAACAAGTTGAGCTTCATTAAAACTCCTCTCTTGCTTTCAATGTATTACTATAATCAAAAAGAACCTATATTTTATCCTATTCAATTGGAAATGAAACGTCCTTGAGTTTTCGATATACAATGTGTACATTTCAACTCTGTGATTGACAACGTGGAATACGTGACAAATATATGGCACAGATGTAGTGGTTAAATGTTGAGTGCTTTGTTCGTGGCATTCACCTCAAAATGTCTGCTTCTATGTATTTAGATTTTATTTTATTGATACGTCGTAGTTTATAAATGGAAATATTTGTTCATTTAAAAATCAGTCATGTTTTTACTCTTTAGGGTGTGGCTAATGGTTTTTATTCTCTAAATCAAGAAGTTGTATTGATTTTGATGCTAAAAGTGATTTACGCACGCTTAATGTTGGATTTGTAAAGAAATGTATTTAAATTTTGCTAAAATGTAACTCGAAGGGTTGTAAAATGTCGTTAATAAGAATATCTTATTTATTTATGATTGTTTTGTTTGGAATTATTTGGAAATCAGCTTTCCGGAAAGCTTTGCCCGTTTTCCGCCATCGTGTTTTAACAATTGTCGTGATCTTGGGATCTTAGAATTAGTTCTGAGAACTAGCAAATGGATGGTTTGAAAAATAAAATAAATTCAACTCGACGTTTTGAAAAACTTGGCATTTAAAAACAAGCTTTTTGACAGACTTTATGTCTGACAGAAGGTGAAACAGACTCCGTGCTGACATTTCACACTGAGCATCGCAATTTTTCATCCGGATCTGTTTTTTTGTACAAATAAAGAACTCAAAACCCGCATTTCTTGTGTTTATCAGATGGAATCTTTTGCTTTTTGATATTTTTCTGATTTATAACAAATATTTTAATTTGTACGATGACATGAACATAAATTCTAAAACATGCAAAGTCTAATTATCTATCCTGTATCACAATTTAATTCACAAGAGGTTGGTGACAAGTTTGTTGACACCAATTGTACCTTTTCCGGTTTTCTTAATGGTCTCAGCATAAAGATCACCTGCTGCTTTTCTTTAGTTGTACAATTCATTTGCCTGCTTTAAATAGATTACAACATTACAAATGATTCTATTACTCCTTTACTTGTATTACAAACGAGTTTATACAACTTAAGATTAGCTTCTAATTTATTAGCAACGTGGTTGAATCAAGTTGAACTCAGATTTGGCTCACAGTTGAATTGAATCCAATTTCTAATGACATTTCTCTCCATTCTAGGTGTTGAAACACGGAAGTATTTCTGTCAAAATAGTAATTTATCGAGTTCAATGATAATTACTATCATCTGGCAGTGATTTTACACTATTTTAATAACAATTTTGTTAATCATTAATCAGATTCGATTTACATGAAACGAAACTAAGATATTTAAGACCTATAAAACAACGTTAAAAAGAAAATAGATTTTTTTATTTTTATCTCTTATCTGCAGTCTAATATACTATCTACTAAACCCCTTAGCTTTAACTTGTACCTCATTTCACAAGTGACTGAACCGTATTTGAAATCCCCTTCGCTGCACCGGTCATTAAACAACTAATTGATAGCGACGGCGGAGAGACAGAAGAAGGAAAAGAAATGCTATGATTCAGCAGTCAATGTTTTGGCAGCCATTAGAGATAAGATTAGAATATTTGGCAGATCGATGTGAAAGTTGGACCCGACAGCGAACCGATAACAGAGGGACTCGCACTGGAAACAAGATTTGAACATTTTGCAAATAGAATAGGATTTGTTGAAACAAGTGACGGATGAGTGTTGCAAGTAGCTTATCGCATGTTCCCATCTCGGTTCAGTGTAAATGAAGATAAAAGGAGACGTGAGCTTAGCGTTAAATCTACTTTAATCCTCCTTCAACTCAGTCAACTGGAGGTAAATTGCCCCTGTAGGCTGAAAAAAGTAGGGAATGGAGGGTTGGAGTCCATCAAAGTTGCTCGTTTGAGGTGCGGTGGACGAGTAATGGTGCTTATGAGTCCACTTAGACTATAATCATTAGAAGAAATTCGAGAAATGCCAGCACTATGAGCTTTGTTGCTCAACTAAATTATTACCCATACGAATGTAATGGGGGATAATTTTCAGTTTGTTTTAAGCAAATTGTATACTTATTGAAAAATATGATTTATGTTTGTTTTTTTATTTGTGTTGTGTAATTTAGTTATCATTTAAAATATAAAATATGAAATTTTCTCAAAAATGTTGCTTACATGTTAGTGTAAAGTGTAAAATTAACTAGTGTAAATATAAAATTTGGTATGAATAAGTGTAAAATATTTTTATTTTAGAAAATTATGCAGTTGTGTTATTTAAATTTGAAGCATAAATTTTTAAGGTGTGTTTTTAGTGCACATGTAAATCGAAAGGCGTTTACAACGTTTACTACTTTGTTGCATTTATATTACATAAATTCTCACAAATACTCATTTAAATAAAAGAGTTGCATTACCTAACCCACCCAATTCGCATAAAAACGCGTTTTAAAGACATGAAAAAAAGAACTGAACAAAATTTACAGATAAATTGTGCATTTTTATTATTTCAGGTAGCAGGGAAGCAGCTTTCTTATACGCAATTCATTCAGCAGGTGTAACCCACGCTATAACTCAGGCATGCAGTCGAGGAAACATCAGTGGTTGTGGTTGCGACAGGGGTAACTACGAACGACCAACACCGGATGGATGGCGATGGGGCGGATGCAGTGCAGATATCAATTATGGTGCACGGATCGCTGCTCAATTTGTGGATGCGAGGGAGATCGACGGCGACGCTCGATCGCTCATGAACATCCATAACAACAGGGTTGGCAGAAAGGTGAATTTTTATTTGTTTTATCTATTTTACTTATTATTATCTTACAATATGATTTGTACAAATTTTCCAGGCAGTAAAAGACAATTTAATCACCGACTGCAAATGTCACGGTGTGTCTGGTTCCTGTACAATGCGAACCTGCTGGAAAACATTACCATCATTTCACCAAGTGGGCAGTTTTTTGATGAAAAAATACCATAAAGCAAAGGAGACTGAAGTTATAGTGGCCAAGAGACCGCGAAGGCCGGTTTTTCTCAAGCTGAAGAAATCACGAAAACACCGAAAACCCCGTCGAAATGACTTAGTATACCTTAATAAATCACCCAACTACTGCGAAGTCGATCTGAACGTCGGATCGCTCGGCACTAGGGAACGGTTGTGCAATCGCACATCACGTGGACCTGATGGATGTAATTTATTGTGTTGTGGTCGAGGATATAACACGCATCAATACATGAGGACGTGGCAGTGCAAATGTAAATTCCACTGGTGTTGCTACGTCCATTGTAACGTGTGTAGGGAAAGGACAGAAGTATACACATGCAAATGAATTGACACTCTGTTGCGATTTAATTTGAATACTTATTTGCCAGTTTTCAACTGATTTGGTCGATCTCGATTGGTTTGACTGGTGTTCGAAATGGAGTTTTGGGTGTGGAATCTACGTCTGTGATGGGTGGAGGATTGAGTTTTATTTATTATATGGATCCTCCTGTTTTAGGGAAAAAAATTCATTCCTTGCCACATTTATCATGTCATTTTTCTGCCCCTTGAAAGAGTGGTCAGTGTGGGAATTTCGAATGATGAAAGATGAAAGGAATTTGGAGTATTTAAAATAAGAAGAAAAAAAGACATGAAAGCTTTGAGATGAAGCAAACAGCACTTTTCACTCAACTAAATTGAACCAATCTTCTCTTTCTCTCTCTCTCTACAATAGACAAGTTTCAAAGTGAGGGTGTGGCTTGTCTGTATGTGGCCCTCATTTTCTCTTCATCCGTCAACAAATATTGGACGATTTTCAATTTCTAGAGGCAGCTACTGCGATTTTTGTAATTATAGACCTGTATTAGGTCTTTGAAGGTCTTTAGACACGTTGAAATCAAGTGAAATTGAATTTGAAGCAATAATTCAGACAATAATCGACTATAATGGAATGATGCAGCCATTTTGAATTTTCTTATCTTTACAAATAATTTACAAATAGAATTATTATTGTTAAAATTGATTATTAAAGGACAGATACTTATTTTATAATATTTACTTTAACAAATTACTCTAATTTTTAATTTGTTTTCTGGCTTGTAATACTTTTGATTATACAAAATTAGGATGAAATAGTTTAGATTTTAAGACAATTAGCTACAAATTTGACTAATAATTACCGTAAGTGTTAATTAGTATTTGTGTAATGTAATTCAGTAAAAAATTTCAGTAATATGTTAAGTAAATAATATTAAAAATCTAGTTCATTTGTTCTTTAATAGTTTAATGATTTGTGATAGTTGCAGTGTTTCAATTTAATTACATCAAAACATGTTT
>JAQFZN010001292.1:0-17044 GCA_034687075.1 Geophilus carpophagus | reverse complement strand
CCAACTACACAACAATACTTATTACTTTTAGATTGAATGTGTACCTGATCTACACACTCAGCCATTTGGTATAGGCAGTTATAATTTTATCCCCTTTAGAGCAGTTCTAGCGACGGCCACCAGAGCGGCGCCACTCAAACTGAAAGTAGCGAATAGAAAGGCTGCACCCCTGTATCAGCTGCGTGTTTGGGCTTATTACGTAAATTTTATTTAAATAGGCCACACCCCGAGTATAGGCCGCACCCGAGTACATTGTTAATAAACGTTAACATTATGTTGATGAATGTTATAAAGAGGATAAAGTTGACATCATGTGTGGATTCTATTTTCATATTTATATATCATTTTAAAGAAATTTCTCGTCAAAATGGTAAATTTTTCCTGTTTTATTCTCACCCCGCAGCAATTTTGGGTGTTTTTAAATCAGATACTTATTTTGCTTTAAACTAGAAATTTGTTTGTCATTTCAACAAGTTTTAATACATTGTTAACCCTTTTAAAATAGATTTTAACCAATTTTTAAGTCTATTTAACTCAATATAACTAACTAGCTGATCCCCGCAGAACATCTGCGAGCTAGTTTAGCTTGATATGGTACTATTCTTATTTCTAATTATGACAATAGACACAAATTTTATAAAACCTCTTTGTGAACATGTTTGTAATATTTGTTTGAATTTCTTTTAAATTTGATTGGTTTATATTTCAATTCTACACTTAACACTATTGCTATTATTGTAAACTGTATGAAAAGTTTTGTGTTGCATTCATTTTTAAATCATTATCAAAAAATGTGATTGAGTTAAAAAAAGGTTTAATTTATTTAATAGGGTTAAAAAGAGACCCAAAATCATGAAAAGCTAATAACTATTTGTTTATTTAATACAAAAGCAAAATAACAAACAGAAATAAACTGACTTAAAATTTGGCAGTAAATTCAGGTGACCATCAAGGTTGAGCGATTATAAAAGATTTACTTTCTTGACTTAATTCATGCAGATTAATCTGGTCAATTTCTGAAGACTGGATATTTTCATCAACAGTAGTATATCCTGAATAATAAATGATTTGTAATTACATTGAAATTTTTTAAATTATTTTATGTATAATTTTTAAGTTATTAATTTTAATAAAAAATACTAACTTCTTGGGGATAAAGTTTTTAAGTGTTCTAGTGCATTTTTTCTTATTACTCTTTTTTTATATCTTTCTTCTGTAGGTGTTATAACATCTTCAACTTCTGTATTATTTAAAAATCTTGATGGAATGGCATCAGATTTTAATTTTGGTCTAATGTTACTTAATTGCCATTCCATATAATTAATAAAATCATCATTTTTAAAATGAATTGAACAAATTTTTTCATAGTTAAAATTAATTTGTTTTTTTCTTTTACATGCTTTAAACCATTTAATTTGAATCGATTTATTTTTTGGAAAATTAAAATAACTGATTTTTTTATTTTTCGTATTTTTATAATTATTTTTACAATTTAAAATAGCACAGGATGACATTTTGAACAAATGTATATATATATTTGAATAATAGAGGCACATCCTGACGTCATAATAATGTGAGTCAGATCCATGTAGCAAGAACTTGCTCCAGAGTAGACAGGAAGTGATGTCACACCCCATGATGTGGAAACCTTCTAAGTCGCTCAACCTTGGGTGACCATTTAGGTTAAAAAGTACTATAGTCTGTAGTTCCTTTTAACCTAATGATTTGTTTACAATACGCCATCTGTTCATTGTTTAAACATTATCATTTATAAATGATGATGTTTAAACAATGAATAAGTAGTAACCATAGGGACCAAGTAGTAACCATGTCAACCATGTTATGATGTAGCGTTACTACATACCACCTAAGCGTATTATACAGTATATATATTGATTTTTAAGTCTATGTAACCCAATTTAACTAATTTTATGTTTTAGTTTTTTGTATAAGCCTCACCCTCGTATAGGCCACAACAGGGGTGCGCGTGTGTAAAGTTGTAAACCAAGGAATTTCTTACTTTGTGTTCTACTTGATGTTGCAAATTAACATGTCCTGGAAATAAAAATGATGATGCAGTGAAAAACTTTGCAGTGTAAACAGCAACTCCAAAGCTCAGGGTCCTATGCACAAAAGGGTGTAGTTACTATTCGGAGAGATATAGAAAATATCTCTCCGAATAGTAACTACAAGTGGAAGGTAGCCCATCACCATGCTTCCAATGAGTGATGACCACAAGTAGAAGGTAGCCCACTACCTTGCTCTTCACGAATTACTTAGATTCAGTAACAACCGGTACTTAAACTGTTAGGTTTTGGTATTTCTAGATTTCTCTATCAATATCAGATTGTTTGATTTTGTCAATAAATCGATAAGTCAGAGTGAGCAAAGAGTTGTAGGGCTTTTTCCAATAGCTGCTCGAAGTGAGTCCATCTAGTGAGAAATTCATGGCCCTCTCATTGATGACCTCAAACCAAAGAGAAATGTAAAATGCTAGGAGCACCACTCTACACATGCAGGATAGGCTGACAGATTTACGTTATAAGGTTTTGTAAAAATTTAAATTTGCTGCAAAGCTTCTGTTTGTAACTTGGCCCCGAGCTTTAGCTAATTATTATTGAGTTGTTAAAAGTTATGATTTTTGAATGTATTTGATGTTAAACTAAACTGAATAAAGAACAAATGACAAGCTACTCACAAGAAAAATGGCATAATATATTATTAAATTACAAAATTTACAAAATATGACATTCTTTGAAAAATGTTAAAACTAAATTGCTGACAATGAAAAAACAACAACCACTTTGTAAAAATTATTAGAAATATTTTTCTTTTACAAAAACTCAATCATCAAACATTGAATTAATGTTATAAAATTGTGATCTCAGCATCTGGCTGATTATTATTCGGATATGTACTGTAGTTTATTATAGAAAATTTAAAAATTAAACTATAAGAGACTTTTCCATCTCACTTAAACACTTTTTAAAACCTGGAATAATAAATTTTGACATTTTCAAAAACATTCAATACTAAATTAAAATAAAATAAAAATAATAATTCTCCATCTTTTGAATAAAATAGTATTTAAATAATACATAATTTTTTCTCGTAGTTTTATCGTTTTTGGTAAATTAAAGAATTATAAAAAGAAATAAAAAACTGAAATCATGAAAGAACACAACTTTTTCTGCAATTCAAAGTAGGCGAATCACATGGATGGATGATTTTTGTTTTCTTGATATTTTTCTCTTGTTGAGGTGTAAGTCCTTGCCGTAATCGTGATTTACATGAAGTCAAAGAATAAGATTTTAAATGATTCTTCATGGCCGCTGGTAGCGGTAGCTGCTCTAGACCGTATACTGTCGTCCTGGCCACTATTGTCCGACAACACAATTCTTGAAGAGATAACACTGAAATAAAATATAAAATTAGTTGATTTAAAAAATGTCTATTACATTTATTTTTCTAATATTTACCTTTATTAGATCTCCAAAGCCTTTCCATTCCGTTACGTCGTAGTGCCAATCGGGACAATTCGGTGAAAGATTCCACTATGTTATAGTTGCACAAAGGACTTACTTCAAATAAGACCATATCGTTTTTAGAAGCATATGTTTCAGCAATCCCTTCCGATACTTGTCGCTTGAACGCTAAATGAAGCCGATTGCCTATTAAGATCTTGGGTACCCCAGGCGCGTGCTAATGGAAATGTAAATAAGAGATTTATTGATTTGGAAATGCGGAAAATGTATCAAAAATAGTTTTGAAATTATTCGAATATTGAATAGTTTTTATTTCTAGAGTTTGCAATTTTTTTCATTATTTTCGAATTTGATTTTTTTTCGAATTTTCGAAAATGATTCCGTTAGGTATCATGGAAAAAACCGAATGTGCAGTGAAGTTATGCTGTGAGTTTTTTGTCAATTGACAACTGATGTTTTTATAATTTCTATTATTTTATTCGAAATTTCAGTGTTTCAACATTTTGCCGTCGTCATTTTAGATTTTGAATTTTGACATTACAGCCATTATCAGTAAACGATTTATAAAACAAAATGTATCTATTTTTGAGCAGACTTTATATATTTTTGAGCAAAATTTGTCTATTTTTGAGCAAAATCTATCTGTTTTTGAATAAAATTTGTCTATTTTCAACAAAATTTCTCTATTTTTCACTTCATTTTTCAAATCTAGAAATAAAAGCCAATTTAATACAAAACATTACCTCTTCCACTTCCCTTAACCACCTATCAATGCCATCAAAAGACCATTTATTGGTGATATCATAGACCAAAAGAATTCCCTATAATTACAAATAAATATTATAAACCTACCAAGTAATATTTATGATAAAAAAATTTCATAATTGCAACATTAAAATCTCATTAACCATTTTTTTCCTTTTATGTGCAAATAAGCTTAAAATGCTATTTCTTATAATAATACAATTACAAAATTTAACCCCAAACAAAAATATTATTTAAACCAATTTTAAAATGAATAAAAATATAATATAATTTCAATCATTCGCAATTATTTTTTCATTCTTTCAAAATTACTTCACCTGAGCACCTCGAGAATAGGATCGGATTATTGTACAAAAACGCCCCTGGCCTGAAGTATCCCTACAATAAAAATAAAAATTATAATAAATATAATTAAGAACTTTAATAAATCATTAAAACTAAACAATTACAAATACCTTCATGTAGTAAAACTTACCATAAATGTAATTTGACTCTTTTTCCATCCAATAAAATTGTAGTTGTCTTGAAGTCAATTCCTAATATAAAAAAAAATACAAATAAAAATAATTACTTTTATTAAATTGCTTTAAGTTAACGTTAAAGATCCTTTCCCACACTAAATTAATTCATTTTGCCCTTAAGACAAATTTCTGTATCTAATTTTCGACAGGAAATTGAGTAGTAGGGCTGAAAAGAAAAAAGATGCATAGAAATGGTTGGTTGAACACAGGGAAAATGTTCCCATTGTAAAGGGAAATTTTGTGTTAGTAAATCAAGTAAATAATTTCTTTATATAATTTTAAAATATTTGTTAAAAAAAATTTAAAGACTGAAAGATAAAACATGTATTTTAATTATATGTTGTATTATAATTATAGAGAAAATATAATTGTTATTTTTATTTTTATATAGAATTTTCATGTGATTCAATTAAAAGAGAAAAATTTGATTTTAAGCACAAATTTTAAAGTTTTGGTTAATTTTTATATATTATTTTAAAAACAAATTTTGATCAAATTTTATGTTAAAAAATCAATAATTGTTTTAATTTTAATTTTTATTAATTAAAATGAAATTTGTCTATTTTTTAACAAAAATTGTTTATTTAATTTTTTAACCTTAACGACAAATATCATTAAACTTAATCATTACTAACAACAACAAAAGATAAATCAAACCAATTTTTTTTAAAAAAAAACCTTTTCTAAATCAATTTTTCAAAATTGCCATCACAATCTATAATATAATAAAATTTCTTATTTATATGCTAATTTCCAATATAAAATGTAAAAAATTTAATTCCAATACAATTCCCAAGCGTAAGAATATTTAGAAAATAGTTTTAGAAAAGTAATAAAACAAGCATATTTGTTAACAAAATTTTTTTAATTTTTTTAAAAATATCTTAAATGACAGATGACATTACTGTGTATACCTTGCCCTTGGCAGGGTCATATAACTGGAATAAAAACAAAAATTCAGTACATGCCACTTAAAATCATAAACTCACTCACCTTAAAAGAATAACTTTAAAAATAAACTCTTAATCAACCTTCAATTAACCTTGCAATTTCTGCCCTAAAAATCACTACTAACCCAAGGTGTAAACAAAATGGTTTCAGGGTTAAATGCAATGACAACAAAACACAAAACAGTTTGCCCAAATTATTTTCATTTTCCATTTCCATACCATTCGTACTGCAAAACGGGGATTCGGATGCTCCGTCTTCCAATCCACTAAGAATTTCTTGTTTGCCCACATCGCTGTCTCCGACAAGTAAAAATTTGAGGAGATAGTCATAAGATTTAACGGGACTGCTTCGCGGACGTGAGTTAGTTGCGCTTGATGCGCTGTTTGAACACATTTTCCCCTTAAAACTGCATTTACTCCTCGATTTTGATGCTATCGAACAGGCTTCATCGTTCACTGGCCTCTAAAGTGTCGTTGCGAAGCACCTGAATGTTTCAGTCGGTATACATGCGAGTCGCCATTACGATTCAATGTTGAAGAATTTGAGGTGCGCATGTACGGAGGTCTTCTAAAACACTAACTACGGAAGTGTTCAGGGCCATAGCAATTTACCTTGGATTTAACATCATAATGGATGCGATTTTTACAGACTAGTTATTTCGTAAACAAGGCTAATGGAGTAAAGGGTTATTCAGCCCAGTGAAGAGTAAAAAGAGTTAGGGTCTATATTTTTTAGTTTTATTTTTCGCTCTTGTTCGCATTGTCGTCAATTATTCGAGGTTTCGAATTATTCAAATATCGAATAATTTTTCTGGTCATTATCCGGATAAATTCGGATATTCTAATAGTTACAGTTACTGCTTTGCCAAATATTTTCATACTTTTTTCTCGGTATAGGTAGATTATTGAATTTTTTATAAATTGGCAAATCAATTTGTTAAAAATGATAGTATAAAATATCAAATTAAGTGAAAGAAAAATTGAAAATCAAAATGAGATATCGACCAATAAAAACTTAAAAGAAAATAATAGTACTATATTGAAAAATAAACCCGGGAAATTAAAGAAGCAAAATAATATAACAAATTGAAAGTGAAGCCTAAAAATTATGAATGAAAATAACAAAATAAGAATGCAGGTCATTTCTGTCGACAAAATCTTAGATTCAGCCCTGTCACTCTTGAGTACTGGACAAATTAAAGTATCCAACAAATTTCAAGTTGACTACATAAAATAGATATGTTTTGGGATAAATATGAGCTGGTTAATTTACACAAATGTGATAGCTATTCATTCAAGTGAAAAAAGTTCTAGTACTTTTAGGTCATTAGTTAAGTTTTTTAATTGTTCGAATATCGAAATTTTCTTATTTCCTTTTAGTCATTTTTTATTTTTGGATAAATTAATCAGAAAATCAAATGGCACTTGCATGAAATATTTATTCCATAATTGTGGTATGTATAACAGTAGTGGCTTAAATGCTAGTACATTTGAAAGGGAAAACCCAATAATAATATATTTAAAATGATTAAATTTGACATTTTAAAATTCATTCTCACTCAATTCATTAATATTTCGACTAACAAATTACGTTAATGTAATATTTAGTTTTAAACAACAATTTCAATGAAAAGTGTAAAATTAATTCAATTGAGTGTGGTAAACACCATAAATCTGCTTTAGAACTAAAGCAAAGTTTTACGTTTAATTGACACTTAAAAGCTACTTTACGGTACAAAAAAATAAATTACCGTGTAGTGAATTGTACTACTTGAAAATTCAAATTTTAACTTAGCATTTATACAAATTTTTAATGAATAATGTTACAACCTTAAATAAACAGAATTGGTTTTCAATCTTTCAGAATTCCTTCAAACATTTACATTTGCATATTTTTTAGTTCTACAATCAATTCGGTAAAAGTTGGTCTTCCATCTGGATTAGCATTCCAACAGCGCTTCATTACGTAACTGTACACATTCATTGAAGCAAAAGGAGGACAGCTAAGTCTTTTGCCACTTTCCAAAGCTTCTAATAATTTTTCATCCTATGATGTACAAAAATGAGAATTAGTAAAATAAAAAGAATAATTTTATTAAAGTCTTGTATCTCACTTGGCAACTATCTAACACTGGTTCATCACCAAATGTAAACATCTCCCATAGTGTGATACCATAACTCCACACATCCGATTTGTGCGTAAATCTCCAATGACGCAATGTTTCTGGAGCATACCTAGAACAGTTTTAATATTTTATTATCTTTTACATTATTGTACAAGTGAGGTTTGCATTACAAGGATTCAAGACCATTATCAGTATTTTAGTATTAATATAAAATAACTTATTTAGTTTTATTTGTCCGTACTACTGTAAAATAATCCAATAACAAATTACAGACACTTTTTCTGCAAATGAGGAAAAAAACTAACTTGAAATAATTGTTTTGTTTTTAAATCGTATGTGATTGTCTTTTGTTGTTTTTTGTTATTTTGTGTTCTTTTTTGCATTTTGTTTATTTTTTTTTTTTTTTGTATTTCATTGCTGCTTTTTGTAGTGTTTTTTTTGTACTTTTTTTATTTTTGTTGTTTAATGATGTATTTTGTTCTTTTATGTTGTTCTATGCATTTCATGTTTGATTTTTTGTACTTTATTTTGTTTTTGTTATTTTTTTGTTACATTGTAATTTTTTGTTACAATATTCTCAAAATACCATTATTAATCTCATTAAATTCTTGCATTGCTAGCCCTATTACAAGTTCAGTGGTATTATTTGATGTTATGGCTTTGCCAGTTATATCAAAATAATTACCATCTAATAGGTAAATCTCTATTAGTTTTTAAACGGTAGTAATCCTTCGGCCCCATTACTTGTGCCAGACCAAAGTCACTGATTTTTACTAAATCTGCCGTCGCTACAAGAATATTTCTAGCTGCTAAATCACGATGAACAATTCGTTTGTCACCAAGATATTCCATACCCTTAAACACAAAAAAAAGTTAGTTAAACACAATTGAAAACATGAAAAATGGATTTTTTTTACTTCTGCAATATCGATAGCAAATTTTATCAACTTGTTCTCAGTTAAATGAGGTTTGTAAGTGCGTAAATAAACAAGAAGTGAACTCAGTGGCACGTATTCCATGACTAGGAGCATTTCAGGTTCTGAAATTATAAATATTTAGTTTAATAGACAATTTTCTTTTCATTTATTTATAAATTGCTGCCTAATGACGTTCAATAATACCTTCAACAACTCCTTTGATTTCTACAATGTTTTTATGATGTAATGTTTTCATGATTGAAATTTCTCTTAATAAATCTTGAAGTCCAGATCCAATTCCAGATTTTAATTGTTTAATAGCTACAACCTCTTTCTTTAAACCAGACCATCGTGTAAGATCTGCTTTATAAACTTCTCCATAAAACCCCTAACACAAAATAAATATTATTAATGTTTTTTTTTTTAAATAATTTTAAAGAATTAGCAAAAATTTGGGATCAACCATCATACAAACAGAAACTTGGTTTGTTTGTCAGTTAGTACCAAAAGTTGATGATCAGTTGCGACTATCTTTTGATTATCATGCACAAATACAAGATACATTGTATTTGTAATGCATTTTACCAAGTTTAAAATAAATTTCCAATTTAGATTCCATTACCATAAGCATTTTCTGCATCATTCTTAATCCAAATCACTCGAATCTTATTTTAAAATGAGTCAGCCTTTAGCAACTTTAACACACCATGCAAAATCAAATTTGAGCAGGAAATAATGGCGACAGTGGCAAGCTAGATTCCAGTTTAACAATCATTTGCCATGCTCAAAAAACTTGGCTTACCAACTTTGGAGCATTTGTTGGTAAGTTAGACTACCTAGTTCCTATATATAATTCACAAACTATTACCAAGTTTGCCACAAAGTTTGTATGTTTGTAACATGGCCCCAAGTTTTCGCTTACTCTCTGTTAATATTTACTTGACCAAGTTTTTCCTTTTTTTCCAACTGATTCATTTCAATCAGCCAATCATGTTCTTGAGACGTATCACTTGGAGAACGATGTAAGCCATTATGACCTATAGTATCATTTCCATTAGCAATATTAGTAATGTCATCATTATCAAATTCAATTTGAGAATTCAAGGAAAAGTTTGCAAAAAAATCTTTGAATTTTCTTTCTGACGTTTGTGGCGTGTCAGGTAAAGTTTCATTGTCTGTGTTATTGCTGCTGACTGTGCTAACACTAAGTGAATCAAGTTCTACTAGATGTGGGGCCGCAACCATAGCATACTCATGCGTTCTCCTCGAGTTATAAGCTGTTAAAAAAAAGTTATTGTTTTATTCATTTAATTTAACTGTCTTAGCTTTTAACTTAATAAATTTTACCTTCATACAAAGTTTGATTAACATCTCGCATGATAGCTTGTGGTTTCTTTCTTGAATCTGGATCTTTTACCCAACAATCGAGCATCAATTTGTAAATATCATGATCACAATATTTCGGTTGTGGAAGACGAATACCACTCATGTAAAGTGTTTTAGCCTGTAAAAATTTGCATGTCAAAGATTACTGCATATTAGATTGATTAAAATCTAATTACCTCTTCAGGTGATGTTGTAGGTAGTGGTAAAAGACCATAGGAAAATATTTCCCATATAGTTGTACCGAAGGCCCAAACATCAGCTGGTAATGACATACAAGATAATTGAAGATTGTCGTAGCATTCTGGTGGTATCCAATGTATTCTTAAAAAAAATAAAATAAAAAATACAGTTTGTTTTTAAAATTTGTATAGATTGAAATAACTTACTGTGTAATATCACATCTGCGAATACTAAAATCACCCAATTTTACATGAAAAGAGTTGCTTTCGTGCGCACTCACTAATACGTTACTGCAACGGATATTTCCATGGACTATATTTTCTTCTTCCTTGTAAATAAATAAAATAAATTCTATTATATTTATTTCGAACTACTAAGTACTAAAATAAAATAGCGTTAGCAAAAACTTGGAATCAAATTACCAAGTCTGCTGTGCATGTGTAAATTTGAAGGGGGAAAAAAACGGCAGCAATTTTTCGTTGTTTCAAATTTGATTTTGAATGGCGGTTGAAAATCGGTCAAATTTGTTCATTTTAGAGTCAAAATGCCTCGAATTTGTTTCTTTTAGACTCAAAATCGCTTTAATTTGTTCTAGAATAGCTAATAATTTCTACTTAGAGGTACATAAAGTTTACCAAACAAGTACAGAGACTTAATTTACGATTTTTTTTCAAAACTCGCTAACAAAATCAAAACACAGTTGAAAAGTAAAAATCAAAATTTGACAAACAAATAAATCAGTTTGTTTATACGTTTTCGCTAACTCTAATTCATTTATTACTTACCAAGTACCACAAGGCTTTAGCTAAGTATGTTGCTGCTTCAACTAAATCAACCTCTTTTAATTCATTACGATGGCCATGTAAGTAACTATCTAACGAACCTAATGGCAAATACTCCATCATAAGCATGGGTGGACTAATGACTAATCCATACATAGATACAATAGCTTCGTTATGGCAAAAAACACAGGTATTGACCATATTTAAGAACTCCATTAAATATGACTGAGTAAAATCTGATTTCAGTGTTTTCAAACAACAACTAATATTTTGATTTCCCTTTTTCCAAGTTGTTTTTCGAACTGCAGTAAATTTTCCATGTAAATCAGGACCTGTGCAGAAAAGGTTTTTTGAATTGATGCATAAAGGAGTGGTGAGTGATTCTTTAGCTGTAGAAGTGTAATCAGAATTTTCTGATTTGCACAAAAGTAAGCAAGATTTATCTAAAATAAAAAATTAAAATTAAAATCATTCAAAAAACATCATTTTGTTTAGCAAAGTCAACGTTTCACTGTACATTAAAAGTCAATGTAAAATAAATCATTACCATATTCAGAGGGTGGAATACATGTTGACAACAAGTTCTGTCTGATATAATAATTCAATAAATCCTGAATACTTGAAAAAGCTTCTTCATCATCACCTAAATGATATTCTCCCGTGTTTAGTTTAACTATCTGAACACTTGATGGTAATTCATGTCCACTGAGTATTAAGTCTAATATGTACGAACAATAATCACGACCTTCTCTCAAAATATAAAATCCACTTTGATTTTGGCTTTTGTTCATCAATTTATTGTAAGCAAATTCCTTATCCACTGGCCCATGACATTTAATACTTCGCAAATGGCGGAGTGATGGTGTTGGCAACTCCTTGCACAGATTAAAAGTCCATTTTTCTGTTAATCTGTAATATCCATCTAATAGTGAGACAAATGTACGCATTTCACATGCTTTCTGAAACCTGAAATACTAATAATATATATAAAATTAGTATTTATTGATAAAATACATAAAATCAACAAACTTTACCTGTGGTACTCCATTTCTACGACTTATTTCAACTGTGCTATCTTTACCCATACTAATAAAACATAATTCTTCAACACTGCATACATGTGTCCACTGCTGAAAAATATATAAATATCGAGTCCTTCGGTTTACTGATGTTATTAGATACTAATTTATTCGTTTAAAGCCATCAGAATAACAAAAATCTATAATTTTTTTAAAAATTAAACCATTTGTTCTTAGGATATTTTATGTATTTTATTTATTTATTTTTTTTACTTGTTTTAGCTGTTAACAAACTTTTAAGGGAAGTGAAGTCATCATTGGAATATAGTAAGTCAAAGATTTTATAAGACTCACTATTTTGAGCCACGCTGTATGAATAGTTGACAATAATTGACAATGTAAGCCTTACTTACAGCTTTCTTAGTGGCAAATTGTCTTCTAAGTCCCGGTTGAGTGCTGTGAAACGGATCCATTTGTAAACGCACTAGAATTGACTGGCCTTCTTCATCCATTAACGCTGAAAACTCCTCACAACCATAACTTGGTTTCAAGTCTAAAATTGTTTGAATATATTGTTCCTGAAACATAAACAATATTTAATAAATACATTTGTTTGATCCATATAAAAAATATTTAAAAAAAAAACATTTTTAAGTAAATAAATATTCTTTAAAAATTTTTTCTTTATAAATTGAAAATTGACATTTCATAATTAACATCTTATCAACGTTTCTATTTAAATAAGAGATTGATCTTTTTCCTCGAATTGTACTTTTGTATTACATAGTTTCAATTCTAATTTTATGATATTTAATCACTTCCTGCTCGGAATAAACATGTTGTCTGAAAAAATACATGTAAACAAGAAATGACTTAAGTCAAATGATCAATATATAATTGTTTCACTTGTAAAATACAAACAAACAAATATTATTTGCTATTTATAACACATTATAGAGTGCTAATAATAACAATATATCGCTAATATCAGTATAAATAAACAAATAAACTTTAAAAAAAAAAACAGCGATATTTTAACTATAAATACAAATTAACTAACTTTAACATAAAGTAAATCTTGTTGACTTCCATCGAGCTTTGACAACGCTTCGCCCATTGCTCTCCTCAAAAACGGACTGAGAAAAAAGTTAAATTTATTTTTCACTTCCTGAGGTAGATAATTTTTGTAATCACTCTCAATTGCTTGTGTTGTGAGTCCTTTTTCGATTTTAACTCGCAACATGTCAGTCACAGCCAATCCTAACGCTTTTTCTTTTACTTTAACAGTTTCTGGAATATTTCCTTTTAAAAAATCCTTTCTAACCTGAAATAAAAATAAATAAAAATAAAAATTTCAATATATTTTTTAAATAAATTTAAAAAATAATAATTTTTACCTGCTGAAAGTAATAATCAAATGCTGCTGGATCTATACGAGCAAGTTTACCAAAATTTGATAATTTAAATCGTAAACGAAATTCATATTCGGTATTTGTGTTATCCTTATCTCGAATTAGATCACAAGGACTCAGCCAGGTTTGAGTTGGTGGGTGATAAAGAGCGAATAGGTGACGAGCTAAAGTTCCAATTCCACACTTTTTTGCGGCTAAAATACATACATTTTCCGCGTTGTCATCTGTGTTTGAGACATGTAAGGGTGAAAAATCACCGTAAAGTACTATTACTACGTCCTGGTTGGCCATTGCTGGCATATTCGTTGGAGATATTTCTGTGATCAGAAGATATCGTGTTGGATGTATTGTCTGTGATCACTAAAATAATTGAGATGGATTTGTAGGAATGAATGTTAAAGTTGACATGTCACTAATTCTTGCTTCATCGTTTCCATTTCGAGGTTACACTCGTGTACGCGTTTTATGATCAATGAAGGGATTCAAGAATTTGGGTAGATGTAAAACGTGGGAGTGGAAATAAATTTTCTTACGGTAATTGGGTAGTGACATTTTAGTTTTGTTAAAATTTTGTAATGTCAATTTATTTCTGAAATGTGAGAATGTAAATTTAATATTATTATTACTGATGATGATCTTAAGGAGATGGCCAAAAAAAGTCATCAACAAAGAAGTTAAGGTGAAATAACACATGTGGTCCACATGTGTTATTTCCTAAATTATAGCCTAAATTAATAAAATTAAACAACTTACGAACATATAAAAACTAAAATAATTATTACGGAAGTTTCTAAAGTCGATTTCTTTCAATACATAAATGACAAACAATATTTATTTATTTCCATTTTATTAGTTATAATTATGGCATAAAACACCCTGTTTAATTTATTTTTCCGTGTTTTAACAACTAAGAAATAATAATTAGTTCTTTTCCTGCAAATATATTTTGGTGTTACTTAATTTGTACAATTAGACTTTATTTGTGCAATTGCATTTCAGTTTATTTCAACTTAAAAAAATAATGTATTATTTTAAAATTTTTAGTCATATTTACACTTCTTAATAAATTCATTAAGTTTTATTCCCTTTTAAAATACATTCACGTTATACCATTTATATTTTTATATAATTCTTTTCTATTATTCCTTTTAAATTTCGAAAACACTTGGCTACTTAGCACAGTTTTGCAGGCATTTCTTTCCCTTTCAAACCAGCAATTAAATTTCTTGCTGTTAATTCAGCCATTTCAATACGTGTTTCACTCGTTGCACTTCCAATGTGTGGAAGAATAACTAAAATAAATAAATAAATAAAAAATAGTTACTATAATAAATAATAATAATCACATCTAAATAATAAAAACCAACCACAATTTTTCAATTTTGTAAGGGCATGGTCTTCGGGTAATGGTTCCGGAGTAGTTGCATCTAAACCAGCAGCATGAATTTTTCCTGAAGTAAGTGCATTATACAAAGCATCCTGATTCGTAATAAGTCCTCGACTAACATTTACAAAAACAGCGTTTGATTTCATTTGTCCAAATGCCTTAGCATTGAACATTCCTTTCGTTTCATTTGTCAAAGAGCAAGAAACAATTACGAAATCAGATTTAGCCAAAAGTTCTTCAAAGGAAACAAACTCAGCGTTGATTTCGCTATCTATAAAATTAAATATAACAGAAATCAGTTACCATAAATAAAATAAGTTAACATAAAAAAAATCAGTTAACACGAAAACACTTTGTAAAAAAAATCAGTTAACACGAAAACACTGTAAAAAAAATCATTTAACACAAAAAATTGGTTAACACGAAAAAAATTTTGTTTTCTTGGTTTTGTGTTAAACGATTCCCATATATTAAATTCATAAAATAAGAGAATTTTTAATACAAGCATACCATATTGTTTTTTTGTTCTTCCACAATAATAAAATTTGTTCACTTGAAATGGTTGTAATCGTTTACCAATGGCTAAACCTATTTAAAAAACATTTAAATTTATATTTTGCCAGAAACATTCATCATTTCTAATACATTTACCTATTCTTCCCAATCCAACAATTCCAACTGTGCTTCCTCTCAACTGCATTCCAGTCATGTACATGGGACCCCATTGATTAGCCAGTCTCCAACCCCCACTGAAATTTATTAACTTTAATAAAACGCCATATTTAATCAAGTAAAAATAAAAAAAAAAATATTCGTATACTTTGTCACTTCTTTACTAGCTTCAATCAATCGTCTAGAAGTTGCCAAAAGTAAAGCAACACATAACTCCGCAACAGCATCAGTTAAAACATCTGGTGTGTGACCAACTGAAATTCCACTTAAAATAAATTCGAAAATAAAATAAAAATTTAAATTTCCGTAATAATTTATCAACTAATACCGCTTTTTACACGCATCGACATCAATGTGGTCGTATCCAACTGACATTGTACTTACAGTCTTCAAATTAGTACCTATAATACAATATAATTTTAATTTTTATAAACAAATTTAATAAATTTAATATACCTGCAGCTTGTAAAAGTTCTTCATCTACTTTATCGCTCACAAAACAGTATAAACCACCTTTTCCAACTACCGATTTCAACAAATCATTTCGATCGATAGGTATTTGCGGCCATATTTCTACATCGAACCTGTAATAAATTCAATAAACTGTTTGATTAAAATTTCATTAGGTAAATAAATTTTAAAACTTACTCTTTTTGTAACATTTTCATCGCTGATTCAGGGACATCAGGTCGAGTAACGAGAACACGGTTACTAGTAGACATGTTGCGCAACTTAATTGTTAAGATTTTAATTCCTCTTGGCTTGCTTTTAGTGAAATGACTTGCAAATTTTCCAATTCTTATCAGGAAAGAATTTGAAAAATGTATTGCCATGCATACACAAAATAAATACTGTAGGGAGTATTATATCTTAATAGGTAACTGCGTGAAGCAGCCAATCCTGAAATTAGCCAATCACAATAAAGCTCAGAATGGCTCCTATTATAAATATTGAAATATTGATGTAGGAAGTTCGTTACTGAAATAAATCATTAATTGAATGAATTAATTACCAATTTCATTATTTTAATCACTGATTAAAAATTATATTTTGTAATTTAACACAAATTAGTGTGAAACTTTTACTACACTTTGATAAAAATAGCTCATTTTTATTTCACATCAGAATATTGCTTTTTGGTGTTGGTAATAATTACATTTTTATTTGTAATACTTTGTATTGAAATATTTTTTATTGCATTGTGAAATGGCGACAGCCGGGGCGCCGCTCTGCACATGGCGCTCTAGGGCTGCAGGCCCATTTGCCCAATGGTTAACCCATTAATGCCCACATTTTTAAAAATAATATATTTAACTTTTTTACAATACAGAGGGTGTTCACTGAAACTGTGAACACTTTTATTTTGTCAAAATCACTTTACACATTTCCTGTGGATATTTTTCGTGTTTTCTATGTGATTACCCTTGTTTTTAACTATCAAA
>JAQFZN010001291.1:0-17046 GCA_034687075.1 Geophilus carpophagus | reverse complement strand
CAACAGCAAATTAAAAGGCAAGTTGTTGACATGCTCACTGAGGCTTTATAAAAGCCATGTTTGTTTTCTTACTTTCTAGCAAAAAATTATTATTGTTTAATATAATATCTACTCTAGTTGGCTAGAGCAATCTATTGGTTTTGAGGAGTGTGAACACCCACTTCCTGAATTTTCTAATGGCAGAATTGCTATTTCATCTTACATTTGGATGAGTATAAATTAAGATTTACCCTGTTGATATTGTTGACATCCTGTCATAAGTGTTGAATAAAAGGTGTAATTCCTCTGTAATAGTAAATTTGAAACTTAATTATATTATGATATAAGCTGTTTTTTATTTTTAAGTGCATTCAATTTATTTAAGCAAAATTGTCTTAAGTTGCTTAAATCTAATTTTAGCAGGAAATGACATTTTTTGTGTCATTATTTAAGAAATATATTACTTAAATGTGACTTAAATTTAAGCCACACGTTTTTTTTACTTATCTGTCTAAAAATGTAAATTAAATGCATAAGCCACATATTAACCTTTGGTTTTCTCTTGAGAAAATATTTTGCTGCAATCACAAAAGAAAACTCAGAAACACCTTCGAGTCACTTATTAGCAGAACTGACGACATAAGTTGCTTCCACTTTTTCAATATCAAAAGGAATAGCTCCAAAACTACTCATGGCATCAACAAAAAAATCAGCACCTAATAATAAAACAAATTATAAATAAAAATAACAGTCAAGAAATCTACTTGTTGTACTATTAAATGCTATTTAGTACCTAGACAATACTTTTGACTATACTTCCAATATTATGTACTGGGTTTAATACACCAGATGATGTTTCAGAGTGCTACAATACTATAGGAATGTGATTTCATATGATCTTCTAGTTCATTTAAATCCACCATTCTGTTATCTCTAAACGATAACATATGAAATGGAATCTGAGCTACTTCGCATATTTTATTCATTCGCAAATTATATGCAAAATTGGCCACAATCAACACCTGAAATTAAACAATTAAGTCTTAGATTCAACTAAAGTCTACAATATATAATTACTTTTCCACCATTACGAGATGTAACAGTTTGTAGAACACGTTCAATAGCATATGTTCCACTCCCTTGTAGTGGAATTTTGTCGAAGGTGACTCTAAATGAAATATAATGAAAGGTTATGTCACACAAGATAACTTGAAAGAATGATGCCATTTTTTTGCTTACATAAACTATGTTCAAGTACCGGTTATGTGTAGCAGTTGTTCTCTGATGCATTTGACAGTGTTTATAAATTTTACATTTCGTGATCCCATATCTCTGAGCATGACTATTTTTACGGATTCGCTTGTGCCTAACGGTCCAGGTGTGAACAGCTGCTTTAACCATGGCTGCGACTATCATAAATTCATGTTACACGTTTAATGGACAGAGCCAACTATATAATACCTGAACATGTAGAAAATGGAAATTCTATTCCTCATTCGATTGCATTGATCGATGTCATCGCAATTTTAAATAACATCTTCATTTAGGCTATTGAGTTAATCATTAGTATAAAAATTTATAAGTAAATGCTTAAGTACAAGTCCGATTATAATTAAGCAGTCAAACAATTTCAAAACTACTCGTAAAATGACTTTAATGTTTGTGATCGGTTAAATATTTAACTAACCGATCTTGCACACTAATGTTTCACAATGTGGAGCCATCTATTGATAAAAATAGAAAGATTTCATCACTACTTTCAGACACTTATCAAAGAATAGCAATTACACACAAAAAAATAATTTTTTTCCTTCTAAAACATATTAAATTTTTTTTATCTTTAAAAAAAAATTAAAAATTGAGAAAAATATTTGTATCTACTTTATATCAAATATTTGTGAGCAATTTGCCAATTGAGAGCTAAGGGCATCCCATAAAAGGTGCCATAAAAACAGACTTCTGATCTCAGTCTTTGATCTAAAGTTTTGTTCATCTGCTCACTTTACTTTCCTTGAAAATAAATTGATCACTAAAACGTGTTAAAGCAACCATAAAATGGAGCACCCCAGAGCATATTCCCCTTACTAAAGTTTCCACTTTCTTTTGCTCTTTCATTCTATATAATACTTTAGTAAATTTAATTACAGTTTCTAAGTAAAGCCAAATTAAAAACTTAATATTGAATGAAAACTTTGTTCACTAACTTTTCGTCTCCCACTCTCAAAATTAATTCTGGAAACGTATTTGTTATTTTGTCATCATCTTGGCTCATGTCCAGAGCAGTCTTGACCATTCAACTTGCGACACGACCCTAAACCTAAATGCTGTAAACACATTGCCGATACTTTCATTTGAGTCGACAGAAAACTCCAGCTGTGTATCATTTTTTCAGTTATCTGTCAAGAAGATAAAACCTTTGCAATAAAGTAGTAAAAACTTTTTAAAATCTTGATAAAGAAATGTAAAAAATGTTTTATTAATGACACAGCCACTTTAAGTTGAACAAAAAATTGAAAGTGACGTCTTGTTAATGTCGAGCCGAAGCTTAGTCGAGTGTAAGCAATTGAAAAATAATTGACTTATGTTTTTGCTCCAACTTTTCTTAGGGAAATCAATAGATGAACTCAATTAAAGCCAAAAATTTATCTCCGGTTCACTCATTCGTATCAAACCTTCACAACATCATCGATTTCTGGTTTTAAAAAAAAAGACACGTTTATTTTAACTTTAAGCTCTTTTTGGTTGAACCTAAGTTAGGAAAAACAAAACCACTTAATTTTGTTAAAACGAGACTTATGGTTAGTAACCTAATACAAAACGTCTACGTATTATTTTCTTTTTCGACTATGATCATTAAAAGTAAGATCAGTTATTAAATTCACTAAAATAATTGTCATTTGAGCAGCTTTGGCTGTTTAAATGAGGAGAGAAGCTAAAATTGGCTACCCAGTCAAAGACAGAAGAATTTCATTATCAACTGATGTTGTCAAAGAAAAGAGAAAACTAAATAACTTTTGAATCTAATATGATTCAAATCACAAAAGATCAAAACATTATTCACTACTGTTTGCACTAGTATATGAAATGTTTTCACTTTCTACATGTTCCAAACAAACTTTTGCATTTATATAAATCAAATTACAATAAATATATTTAATTATAAAATTGTTTTGAATACATACTTTGGTAACTATAAAATGTAATGAAATAATATACCATATTGCCTGTTCTACATTTTCATTGTGCCAAGAAAAGGCTTTGCAATGGAATTGGAAAATTGTGCACAGCCATCAACATTTATACATACGGCGACCAAGACGTGGTTAAATTTCGTTGGTCTTGGCAATTTTCCAATAGGTCAAGAGAAACTTGGGCTCATTTAGTTGATAAGAATGTCTCCTACTGTCTTAAAAATAATGTGCAAACTCTTGTTGTTTACAGGGAGCTATGAAACCAAGCAGAAAGATTTTTTTCTGTGCAAAAGCATTGTTTTATTCCCTAGAAAAGTTCACCTTGAATGAAACAGTTAAATTTCAAACTAATTGAATATTTCTAGTTGACATTGTAAATTTTGGATGAGGCATAGAGGAATAAACTAATTTTCTTTAAAGAGAGATAAACTCATCAATTGAACTTATGTAGTGATTATGAAGAAGTAAAAATAGAATTTAATACTTGTTTTCCATCTAAATTATTTGTCTTCAGCCAGCTAGAGACAACAACATACACTAATGTAACGAAAGTGTCAAGAGTAATTCCAATATTATTGAGTGATTCTAAGATTGTTTATCCACTAAATTACATCTGGCGCCATAATCTATCATGTTGGGTCTGCAGAGGTTTCATAACTAGAATGAATTGAAATTTTGTGAATATTTTAATTTGTTGTTTCAAGTGTACAAATTGTAGTTTTAAAGTTGAATTTCAAGAATTTAATACTTCTTTAAACAAGAAAGACACACACACCAGACACAAATATTGAAAAGATAGCAAACGTAATAAACTTTTAAACATGTAAGGATGTGGATTTCTGTTTTTAAACTACTTGAATAAAAAAAAATATTGGAAATGCATTACAGACAGTTGGAAGACATTTTTTCTTTTTTCTGTAATGCGGAATTGGAAACAGTCTTGTATGGTATACACAAATTTTTCTATAGAATTGTATGTTTTCATGTTAACAATTTAATACAATTTTCTAAGAAATCATTTTCTTTCAATTTTCATCAATTTATCACTTACCGTACAATATATAAATTCAAAAATAATTTATATTAAGTTACATTTTCTACACTTCAATAATTTATACAGGAAATCTGTGAACCAGCACTGATTCCAGTAATCCTATTTCAATATAAAATGTTAATAAAATAATTCAGAAAAGTTAATTTCTACATTTCACTTTCTTTTCTCACAGTATTTCTTGGAATTTTTCCTTTTCTGAGCAATAAATTAGGCCTTTTTTCCTATTTATTTATTTATTTATATATTTATTTATTTATTTATTTAAAGAATATTCAATACCAGAAAATTGAAAAATGTAAAACTTGTTTTCATGTCCCTTATGATGGCAACGATGGCAATAGATTAGCTCTACTATAAGCAAAAAACAAAATTTTTAAAGTTTTTGATTATTGTTTACGTTATATAATATTTACATTGGATAAAAACTCGATTTCTGGTATTGATTATTTCATTTTTATTTTATTTTGTCAACATTTCAAAACATCACAATGTAATTGATTAATTACCCTCACTTACCATACCTAAAACATTTCATAAAGTTTAGTGTTATTTGAAATAAAAAAAAACTCAAAATTCGAAAGAAAATTAATTAACGTTCACTTAGTATTATTCTCAACAGTAATTAATCATTGCATACTTTGAGAAATTGGTTTTTAATCTCGGGTGTATTAGTATCAGAGTCCAAAACAGATTCGCACACAATTATGATTGTATCATTGTCTCCCATAGGAGAAACCGATGGACGTGGAATTGGGCTCGGGGTAGCGCATAAGAGACGTGCATTCGACGCGTAACTCTGCAAGTCTAATCCGTCCACTTGCAGAGAAGTAGGCGTTGGCTTGGGTCCAAGCCCGAATCGTGCCAACATGTCAGTTAATATGCGATGAAAGGCTAATCGAAGTTCACTACTTCTGTAACCATATATCCACGGATTGGCTCCACTATTCCCAAGTCCCAACAACGCTAGAACAACACGAATCCAGGTGTGCAGCAAATGAGTTCCTCCGATCGCATCGCTTAACATACACACCTGAAAAGGAAGCCATAAAGCCAGAAATAAACCAACAGTCAGGGCTAATGTGCGACCGTAACGCGGGTGGAAGGCATGACCACCGTGTTGACGTAATGATTGTTCTACTGAAGAAATGGCTTGCGCGTGAGAGCGCGCAATCGAGTATATGTAAGCGTAGCAAAAAGAAGTGATGATTGCACAGGGGCAATATAGCATACAGAAGAGAAAGACACGAACATGTTGATGAACGATGGCGAAAGTGCACACCGGCCGAGGTGTTTCGCCGAGTGTCAATTGCACATGGATGAAGGGCGCGGAAGCGAGCAAGAGGGCATACATCCAAAATGCGGCCACATACCGAGTCACTGTTTGATGAGTGATGATGTTATTATACCTGAGAGGTTTCGAGAGAGAAATGTATCTGTCCAAAGCAATGGCGGTGCTGCTGAGTAAAGAGACGCCGCACACTGCGATTATAGCGCAATAGGGCAGAACGCACAGAGTTGGGCAATCTGCTGTAGAGGAACTCAATTCAAAGTAAACTCCAAATGGTAGATAAATACCTACGGCAGCATCGGCTGAAGCTAGAGAGATCACAAAACCGTTGCTAGGATTACGGAGACGAGAGCAGCGTCGCACGGCAGCGAGTAAAAGGACGTTGCTGATGAGAATGAAAGGGACAAGGAGAAAAACAACGATCACAACCGTTGCCAAAACAGCGGCAGAAGGAGGTGCTGATTCGCTTGTTGACATGGAGGATGAGACTGTTTCCGTGGAGGCTGCACCTCCGAATGGTTTCCCCCCTGTCGCATTTTCATCGTGGATGATGGTCAGAGCCATTTAAGTCATCTGCAGAAATAAAATACAAATGAAATTTATTTACAATTATTGTTATTTTTACATTTTATTGTAGCAACGAATTTGTTTTTCTTTTTGAAAAGTCTTTTAGATAGATTTTACTATTGAGGAAATTACAAATAAATCTGAGCCAATTGCCAAAGTTTAGAATTTTACGTTTTGTAGTTAAGTTAGATCGTAATAAAGTGGAGTTGATCTCCATCGGTATCATAAAACTATTTTATGATACATGGTTATCAGGGTTTTAAGAAAAAAGTTTTAAAATTCAAAATAAAATTTGCTGAAATTGGAATTTTATAAAAACTATCCCTAATAACATTATTACTAAACTTGTAATGATAGTGCGCTAAGTATGTTTCTAATTATTGATTCCCTTCCAAAATCGTTTGACTTCGATAATTCCAAAACATTATGTAAAATTTCTATTTTAAAGTTAAAGTATAGTTTTCGCTTCATCCTAAAGAAATATACAGACGTCAAAGACACTTTCAAATGTCAACAGATGACTTCTGCACGGACATTCACTGTCAGCTAGTCTTGTAGTTCGGATAAAAACGCTTCACAAGCAAATGTTATCAGTTTCTTGTGGGTATTTGCATCTGTGACATTTTTGTCGCATTTTTCAAAACGAGTGGTAATCTGCAATCGATTCAAAATCCCATCAAACTTTTTTAATGTTTTAACAGCATTGTAAAAGATAAATTACATTATTATTATTTTCCTTAATAAAAATTAATGGATCGCTTTATATATCTCTACATAATATACGCATTCACGTTGCAATCGTTCCATTAAATCTTATGGAGTGCAAAAATCCTTAAAATTACCGAGAAAAGCTTTCAAATAGAAAGATTTCAGCATTTTATCAAAGCTAAAATAACAATTTGACCTCGAGATGTGACAGTTAAAAAGTTTTACAATCTATTGTAAGTTAGTTGTGCGAAATTTTTTTTTCTTTAACTGAAAGATGCTTTGCTGTTGCCAATGTCACTTCATTCAACTTATTGTCCTCGTTTCTAAAGATTTCATTGTGAATCATATTTTCCCAATCTGACTGCAGTGTAAAATAAAAAAATCATCTTTCAACACGCGTTTTCACAATATAAAACTCTTTGTTCACATGATTGATGAAGGACAAGAAACGTAGCAATTCGCAATTGTGATAAATAAATGTTATTTGAGCGTAGTTTAGACACTTTTTCATTTCTTTCCCGATATTCCGTAATTCCATAAACATTCTAAAAGCTCGATGCTGAGAATAGTGCAGTGTTCTCTGCCCTAAAAATCAATAAACTCCGCTCTCAATCCTTCTTTAAGTCCGCGCCCTCTGGCACTGCTTTCCTTGGTCCAGTTGTAATCTAAAGATCGAGTCGTGTCAGTATTTGGAAACATGTCAACCGATTCAGAACAAATAAAAGAAAATTATTCAAAACATCTTTTGTGATGTTAAACAAACATCAAATTATTGTAAACAAATTTTTTTGCTTTCTTAATTAAAAATTTAAGTAACTCGCTAACTTAATTAAAAACGAGTTGTATTTTAAATTAAATTAAATTCTTATTTCTATTTAATTAAAATACTACTTCAGTTTAAAAGCACGATCAAAGTAGATGCAAAAAGCTTTCAAAGTGAGAGATTTTTAGTTTCAAGTTGTTTATCAAGTCGCGAAAACGAATTGCCTCTTCGATTCGATTCAACGTCACATTCACAAGGATAAAATGGAATACGACAGTAAAATTAATATATGCACTATGCGGAAACATGAAACAAATGGATATGGCAGTTTGGAAAAGAAGCCGCGCTCTTCGATTGATAAATACTGCTTGTTGAAATATGTTGCCTAAGAGAAGAAAGTTAGTTTCCTTTCAAAATTTATTTACGACAATGAAACGTTCATAGTCTTCTTCATTTCACGTCTACATTTTTTATCCCTACACACTTGGAGCAAGTTGCCTGATCCATCTTGCAACAGCAGATACTCATTTCCTGAATTGAAACGATAAATGCAACACACTCAGATAAAACTTCCGCATTATGATTATCACTTTTCTCAAGGCGAACAAAGTGAAATAAGGAAATAAAAAGAAAATTGTTGACAGAACTTTCTAATGAAACTTTCTTCTTTTGCTCTTTTTCTTTCTTACACAATTATTTTGTAGATAAAAATAGTATTAATAATATTGTACTGCATTGCAGACTTAGTGATTTATCGAGCCGACAGGTGCAGGCTACAATTGAAAGAGGTCGAGTACCATGTATGATAACGATACAACACTCTCTTCGCTGAATATTTGTTGCATTCAGATTGAAAATTTTCAAGCTGAATATCATCTCTTGAATTAGATATCATGTTTTTACATAATGTATGAATATCTAATGTCTACATCAAAACCATAACAAAGATAGAAACGTTGTCGCACGGATTAGTGGTTATATTTCCATTTTGAATCCAATTTCAGACAACGTAGAAATAAAATAATGAAGAAAAACTAAGTAAACAAAAAGGGAAAAAAATTGAATACCAGTCATGCTTCATTTTGTTTGCGGTGATGATGTTGTAAGTAAAAGTGAATCAAATGATTTATTGATTTATCTTCCATTTCTTCTTCTGAGCTAATGATAGTTACATTTCAGGTCGGGGAGATAAAACCAGTTTTACTTTTTTCAATTTTCTGCACCCTTGATTCATTCTTTCACTGATTTCCTTTCCATCTATTCACTTCAAACTAATTTTTAAAAAAACGAATGAAAAGAAAACTATTCCAAATTCTCTAAATATTCTCATAATAGAATGGCAATAAGTCATAATTGAAATGTAACCAAAATTTTGCAAACTCATCATTCACGGGAGGTACTTATCTTGAGAAAGGTTTGTTGTACCCATTTTTTCCTACATATTAAAAAAATTAAATGATTTATATTGCAACATAAATCATTTCATTTTTGTTTTTTTTTTTACTATTTAACTGTATGCCACGTTTGATAATTGTTGATAAATTTATCGTAACTTTATACCTATCCATAATTTCTAAAACTATTCATCTATCAGATACTGTCCGTGTTAATTTACTGCATTTGAAACTAATTTATAAACACACTACGCGCGATTCAACCGACTTGGTTAATGGCCCATAATCGATTGCAAGTCACTTCGTTTCAATTTCTGATTTAAGCTGGGTAATGAATTTAATTATTCTAAGCAAATGGATCTGAAATTGTTTTCTTTTTGCATTTACAAACGAAACAATTAACCTTAATCTGTAATTTAAATAAAATTAATACGAATTTTGTTTTTCTTGCAATTTAAAAAGTAGTGTATTTGACCTAGTTTCTGCAACGACTTTGAGTAAATGTAACTAATATATAATTTCAAGAATACCAAGCTATTTAACAGTCTGCCCAATGCCAAAAAACATAAGCTTTGCCAACTAACTGAATACTTGAAAATTAATGACAAAATTTAAATTCAAGTTCAAAAACAGTATATAAATCAATTTTAATGAACTTTGGATCAGCATCGTTATAATTACAAAGCAATATTAATTACCCAGCATCTTCTAAGCGAGATAATTGAAATAAAATGCAGCAAATAATCGGAGAGGCACGGCGAGTGCTAGTGACATAGAAAACCTTTAACATTACTACTAGAATATTTTGATCAGTGTGGGGCATTTAGGAGCAGCCAACTTTCAGGCGGAGCTTTGAACCCTGTTTAAATTTATAAAATTTACAACGCTAAAGACCAACCTTTATTTTTACTCGAGTGACCGTTTTCGTGCGCAGTAAGAATTTAAGCATCAAAGCTTGAAGTACTCAACACTAAGCTTATTAAGTTATTTAATTATATGTTTCTCACATGCAGAACCTCTTCCGCAAGGATTAATTACTTTCACATTAATTTAAATTAAAAAAACTTCAATTAACATTTGAATAACATTTCATTTTCAATTAACATTATCATTTTGCATATGAATTTGAAAATGTTAAAAAATAAATGATAAAAAGAGTCTGCAATTGAGTGTGCAATTTCCATTTCCCTCAGCTCTCATATTTCCTGGTCAACAACTTTTTTTTGTGTCTTTATTCGGAAATATGAAGTGAAGTTTCCTATAGTACGGCGCACCCAGTTACAGTTGACTGCGCTTAAAGAACTTTTATAGAAACTCGTGTGGTTGGTATAAATAGGCCAATGAAAATCAATGCTAAAGGCGGAGGAAAACAGAATAAGTTGGAAATTTTTTCTCATAAATAACAAGTTCCAACTAATATCATTTGATTTTTTTCCTTTAAAAAAATGCATGGACTCTTTGTGAAGTTAATAGGAACTTGAATGTGTTTATAGGTTTTAAAGACAACATTTTGTGCATTCGCTTCGTGCCTTAAACCTTGAATTGAGTCAATGACTCGGTTACAGTTGTTTACTCGACAGTTCGACTACCAACTATTTTGTTGTTGAACGAAATTTGAAGTAAAAGAAAAATCTATTAAGTAAACTGACTTAGTCGGTCGATCAGGCCAATGTCATGTGTAAGTGGATAACAAAAAAAATCACAACTCAAATCGAATTTTCCCAATTATTTCCTAAATAGTGTATGTTTGTGTACAAAAGAGGAATGATTCAAATGGAAATTTTGTTTACTGGAAATAGATTTAATCTCTATTCATTCAGAGTCAATGATCTAATGTCATTGTATACTAATTAACTTCATTGAAGAGCGAGTAACACGTGTAACTCAAAAGTCAATCCGAAGTTGGGAAGATTTGTTTAATTGACTGATCAACAACTCTGTAAGCAATTTCTCACGTTCAAACTTCAACAACAACCTTTAAATTTTACTACCTAATAAACCCGCCGACATTTGTGTTCGCAAGAAATTACCAGAATGTAAAATTCAATCAAGTTTGTTGAGCTGTCTCTTAGTTTACCTACTGAATACATTTTGATAACGCAAGTCCCAATAGAATTACAATGGATGTCAACATTTGAGATTGTTTACCCGTTAACTCAGTTAGAGTAACAGTTACACATTAAAACAAACAAAATCTTATAAATATTTCAGTAATTAATCTAAATTCACTAATTTAACAGTAGTTACAATTTATTAAACATATTTAATCTGTATAAAGAATGTAAATAAATACGAACAATTGTTTACACATTGCTACTTCGTACATTCACTTTAATATCAATCTCTATAATTGCCTAAAATAGTTGGTAAGCAAATTGCACAACTGCGTAAGCATGCGAATATAGATTTCTTCTATAATTAACTAAATCGAAAATGGAATTTAAAGTAAAACCAAAAATCACTAAAGTAAACTGTAACTTTGTTATTTGGACTAATGCTCTTTTACATTGTTATTCCCACTGTATTGACTAGTGGTCAGTGACTCTGAATGAGTTTGAGTAAAAGATCCGCCTTTCTCTCTCAAGCGAAGTGCAAATAGAGACGAATAAACGTTTCTCTAAGAGGAATTTCCCATTGGGGTTGTGACAGGGCGCCAGACTGACCACACACACTGTTCTCTGATAAATGAAATAAAAAAACCGGTGAAGTAGAATAGATGCTTAAGACATAATGTAAGACGCACAGATAGAAAGCTGTTATACTCCCCTAAGGCTTTAAGTAAATCAGACAATATGCCTTGCAATTTTTCTCGAATTTTCTAACTCCTTAGGGGTTCGGCAATTCCTAGTTCGTCCCTTCTGCCAATTCTCTTTTCCCATGAAATTGAACACATTTTGCTTGTTATCACTTGTAACAACAAATGAAAGTTTTTATTATTTGATTATAGAGTAAGACAGAACACAGCGTGTGACATTTTTCATTTTTTATAATGGTTTTCGAATATATTTAAAATAAAATAAATTACAATTATCTAAACCTACATTATTTTGCTTTTAACTTAATGCATCATCAATTTTATTTTTTCTTTAATGTCTTTTATTTTATTTTATTTGTGTGTTGTATACGAGAGGAAAGGGGCATTTAATCATCAACTTTAAGGTTATATGACAGATTTAATGGCACAATATTTGCTGTAAAGATTAAGTTCAATCCAAAGAGAAGAAGAAAAGATAAATAGGGCACTGTGGTTTCTTGTTTATCCTCACACGAAATAAATGATCCAATGGTTAATGAGAAAAAGTGAAAAAAAGAAACGAAAAGGAAAGAAATGAATTTTGTAAGAGATTTAAAGTTTTCAAAATAAAAATTAAATTATCAACCAAGTTTGTCTATCACTTCTATTTCCTTATCTAATAAAATTTCAAACTCATTCTCACACGTGAGCACCTAATAAAAATAAAGGAAATTTTGGCTTCAAATCCTTTCCAAAAGCCTACCAATCAAAGCTGGATTAGGTTTGTTTATTAGAAAACGTTGGGCAAAGAATATAAAACAAGACTAAAATAGTTCACCTTTTAAGTTTTATTTTTTAAATATTTGTTGACGTCTTTGACGACAAATATTTGCAATGACGCAATAACGATGTCAACAAATTTCAAGGACATAAACGTTTCACTTTAATTGTATTGATTTAAACACATATAAAAGTAGTTCAAGACATGGTCAAGCTTCATATAAGCTCAAGAAGCAATGCTTAAGGCAGAGTTACTTAAAATTTCCTTCGATAAACAACAGCAACAAATCAAATCTACTGTGTAAACAATCGAAAATAAAAACATGTTGATTTTTCTATTCAATTACATGTAAATATAAAGGCATTGGTCTACATAAACATTAACTACTGTTTGCTACTTCTTTACCCACTCATATCCATTAAAATACATTACAAACATCAATATTTTCTTATCTTTCATCTATTTCTTTCTCTTTATAACGCAAAAATGCGTCTAAAACAAGTGTTTGGATTGTTGCCATGTTATAAACTCTTGTTGCAGACATTTTGTTTGATGCTTTTTCGACATTAATAACTATTTACTTGTAAGAAAAATATTTATTAACACTGTGTATTGTAGGTAATAAAACTAAAGTAAAAGCCGTAATAAAATAACTTTTCTTTCAAAAAATTAATCTTCAACAACAATTTTTACTACCTTTCATTTTGATCAAATTTTATGTTGATGAAATATTGAATTATCAGATAATTTTTTCCACGCGATAATTTTCTCGAAGGAGCATCCAGTGAAGATTAGATAGTTGTTTGATGTAATTTAGATCCGATTAAGGAGAAACGTGTCCTCTCTATGGTGTCGTCCATAGGGTGCAATTGAAGTGTACCGTCTACAATCGATTTGGGCGTAGAACGTCAACATACACAGCTACAAATCATAGCACTAGAAAGGACACACCCGCTACTAATGTCGGTATAATGTTAAACAACTTAAATCTAAAGAGCAATTACACTATTATTTACATACCCTACATTCCTATAAAAATACCACTCAGAAAACAGATTTATAAGAATCTTATACGACTATTTACGTCACAATAAACTTATGCAAATCAGTTTACGCATCTATTTTAAATTTAAATTATTTTTCATATTTTTTAAATTCATTTCATTTTTATTAAATGAATTTTTGTTATGTTTTAACTCGTTCGATAAATGTTTACCTGTTTTCAATTCAACTTACTTTAAATCAGTATCGAATTTCATATCAGATTTCTGATATCGATGTGGACCACGATGAGGCTCGTGCATACCGCAGCATCGTGCGCCCCGTCCGCGCTCGCTGTTCCAAAGTTGTCGGAACTGACGTCAACCTATAGACTAAGAGCTTTTCATTGCGGTTTTCGCAGCCAATGGAAAATATGTTGTGCTTATGTGCTTATGTGGCTGATATACTCTCATCCGAGCCAATTCTTCATAAAGATGTGCGTGTATGAAGATGCTGCTTGTCCAACAGCCCTTCCCACAATGCCAGATCTACCCGCCACTAGAAATGAGCTCGCGCCCCATAACGGCAACCCCCAATCACTTATCCTCGTGTCAAACAGCGTTATGACAATTTGAATGTACATATTTCACCACATCAAACAACTTATTTAATTAAATCCAACTATTTTTATGCCCGGTTCATGATTTTAAAAGCAGTCTGGAGGTAAATTGATTTCAATAGATCAGTTTCATGAAAGAAAGTGCATTTATATGCCATCTCTAGAGGTGTCTATTACAGTTAAAGACAGCTTTCTGACAGATGTCAATCACATGCTTTTTTCTATTGTTATTTTATTTTATTGAATTCTCCTAGTCTTAGGGTTCAAATTGTACCCAGTGGAAATCAAAGTTAAGATTATATATGAAATACAATGTTTACTTAAGTTTGAAATGAATAATTTAAAAATAACAAATATATATATAAAAGAATAATAATAAAAAGAATGAAATATGACATTGGACTTGTCTGCCAAATGTAAGTGGATAGTGGGAAAGATTTGGTTGCAGCAATGACGCGACAAACATATTTTATACATGAAAATGCATTAAAACATTCATAAAAATTTGTTTACATTTTTAAATACGGACTGAAAGCTCTGGATGAAAAATTAACCAACTTTTATTTAGAAAAACCAAACGGAGTGTAAGTAATTAAGAAATTTTGATGAAGGATAGCAACTTTATTTATCTCTATTCTTTCTTTCTTTTTTTGAAAAATTTTTATTAGATGAGATCGATGTTAGAAGTCCCCAGGGTCACGTTTGGAGTTTGCATCTAATGGAATTTACATGGTAAATACATTTAACCATTCACAATGCGAATTTTTTAATTAAAGTGAATGTATTCTTACTTAATTTAATGATAATTTGACTTTAATTACACTTGTTCAAACGCAGAAAGAAAAAGTGAGAAAATATTTTTTATACTTTCACATTTTGAGCAAGAAAAACGTTTAATCTCTTTGTTTCTCTGAATGTGGAAAAAAAAACACAAACATTAAGAAAATAAATTACTAAAAAGTTGTAATTTGTATTTTAAAATTCCTCAAAACAGTGGTTTCATATTTAAGGTATTATTTAATTCAAAGCCAAAATAAATGAACGAAATAAATCAAGAAAATGAAATACTATACAACCAACCATTTTCCTAACTGCATTCCTCTCAAAATTTACTTACTCAGATACTAAATCATAACTGTTTGCTATGTGCGCCCGAAACAGTTTCATGTGCAATGCAGACTACAAGCAGACCGTGTTATTATGTCTTTCTTTCAACATGACCTCTCCCGTCCTTGCTCTGGCTTCTGTCTGCACTCAATGAAAAGTCCAAACACGTGTAGGGGGCGGTGAACAATGGTGCGAGACTGCATTTCCCTCCCTGCAACCATTAAAACACATATACCAAAAAAAAATAGTCCTTAAAAGAGACTTTTGCTCTTCGTGTGCAAAAACAACCACTTTATTTGTTGAGGATTTTATCCCAATGTGGCCTTGTTACTTCTACGTTTCATCTTCATTGATCCAAATGCTTTCAAGACCAAGTTTTTTTTATTTCTCTATTCTTATTTTAAGCAGCATTTTTTCTAGAATTGCGGGTTAAGGATTCTTAAAAAGCGGCAAAGAAAGAAAACGACACTAAAAATAGCCAAGTATTAATTTAAAGAAACTACGACGTGAAATCTTAAATATTTCTCCATCAATCATTCCGTTAAACCTCGATGTGCGTAATTGTTCTGTAACGTTAGACTTTCGTATTGAAATAAGATCTAATGAAATTTCATGTGTAATTACAATTCATCCGCCTTTTAAAAAATTTTGTGAATTTAATAAGGCTCAGCTAATTAAATCTGAAAATTATTAGAAAAGTAGAAAAATTATTTAATGTCTCTTTGCCATATTGCAACAACTTGAGAAAAGCAATTACATAAACATTTAAACGATTTTTCCAACTCCCTTTTCAAACTGTCAACTTCACTTTAAACAGCATCGCTTTTCAGCATTTAATTCCGTCAGCCGCGTTTCAAATATGCGTCAAGTGGGACCCATTCAGTAGAAACATCAAAACCGCACGAAATTAAACACTCTAATCTCAGTTAACGATACCCTACTAACGTCTTTTAGTTCTATTTTAATTCTTTCCTCTATATTAAAGTGTAATTATTTTAATTTTATGATGTACCGACATGAAAAATTAATTAATTAATTGGTAATTGTAATTACTTGATTATCAAATGTTTAAATCTAAATATTTTGTTATCTGGTTTAGAGAAGCGGATTTAATGTGCATTTTAATTGTCATTCATTTACAGAATAATGCAAGTTAAAATGCATCTCCCTTACAACTGATTTGATTATGTCATGAATTTCACTCGTCTGTAATCAGCAGGAGACTCGCAAATATTTATCACAGTTTGTTACAAATATATCTTAGTTTTTAAGAGATGATGTGCTTGAAAAAAGGGATTTTCCACCCGAAATAACTATTTGAAGTTATAATACGATTACTCTAATAAAAAAAAATTGGCAAGTGTGGGGAATTAGTGTTATTATTCTATAATTAGTACCCAGGGATATGAAAATGATTAAAAGTAAATTTTCAAAAGAGAAAATTAAATTTGCAACATTGAACAAAAATTATTTTGTTTTTCGAATAAATCATTCCGGATTTTATGTTACTTTTTATTACATCATGTTGAAAATGAAATTTTAGTAAAACTTTACTTGTTTTTTATACTTTAAAACCATTAAAGCGAAGCTAAATTACTTGTTAAACATACTGCGAAGGCTATACAAAAGAAAAAAAGAAAAAGAAAAGCTTTCTTTTAATGGATTTTTCAGATTTATAAAGAGAAAGAGCGCCACAAATTTAAACGACTTCGTGCCATATTAGCATTTCACAAGGAAACTCCATTTACCATAATACATTTTCTTTGAGACAGCTTGACTTGGAGAATTTGTCTCCTTCTACTTGAAGACTTAGATAAAATTTTAGAAAGTCTTAGTTATAATTTTTAAAAATGATACATTACTAATATCAAGTTATAATT
>JAQFZN010001290.1:0-17082 GCA_034687075.1 Geophilus carpophagus | reverse complement strand
AATTTCCTCTCCCTCTAGCACATGATAGTGCTAATCTATGACCATCTGGGATTGCTTTAAGAAAACACATTAAATAATAATATACAAAAAGAATTACAGTCATCAATTCAGTGAGATTTTCATCAACAACTCCCATTTTTATATCAATTAAACAAGGGTCACATCACTGCTCATTGTTTTCAACCACTATGAGACTCTGCTGACCTCAGCAATCACATAAATACAAACTTGCACACAAGTACAAACATACAGGAAGTCATTTGTAAATTGTGTTTATTCTTACACCATCAACTCTTTCTTTTTTCCTCTTTTCCATTTTCCTTTCCCATCTCCAGCTGATGAAACTCCATATCTCCTAGTGTTAATAACACTTCACTCTCCAACAGGCAAAGAATTAATTTCAATTTTGATCACTTATGTAAAAGGTCACATTCATCATATCCAAGACTTGAGGCACCAGCAACAGAAATGTCTGGCATCAGACAACAACCTTCAACTGTCACCCTGATGCTAAAACACTCTAGGATAAATGCAACTCTTTATGTTAGAATGAATGGATAAAGGCAGTGTGTACAAGTGGCAATAAATCATGACAAAGTTACTCTTTTTCCACTAGTTTGTCACTAGTTTTATATTGAGCAGATGGTTAATCTAAGAGGACCTATCAGAAGGTTGGATCTGAGCTCACAGCAGTGTGTCTATGGCAATCAACAAGGAGCAAGCAACAACCACACCCTGTCACTATAGGCTATATACAGTGAAACTTAAGGGGTTGAAATCTTGATGGCCTTGGAAAAGTGCTTGATTACCACACTACATAAAAGTGACCTTCAACTAAAATTCTTGAGCATCCAACAAAATAAAAAAGTTAAATAAAAGATAGGGGGAAAAAATAAACATCATTTCAATTTGGACAAATGTTATTAATGGCTTGTAAATTAGGATAATTACATGTTTAATAAATAAGAAATGAGTTTAATTTAAAGTGGTAATAACTGGTGAACTTTTTATTGAATAATTTATCGAATTATAAATAATTCCAATTTAACAAGTCTCTTGGAATCATCATCTAATAATGAAATATTTCAAAATTTCTATAAATCAACAACATTATCTTTGATACAAGCTAACTTCAAACATTTGAAATTGGAATAAAGACATTATATACTTATATTCTTAGATAAACTTGTGAAAGTATTGCTTGTAATTTCCAAAATTCCCACAGAGTAATTGTTCATCCTTCAATGCTTTGCCAATGTTTCTCACCATGTAATTTTCCATTAAAGATTCAACAACACAGACTAACACAGTAGGTTTCAAAATGAATTTTCTAAACTAACCCCATATTCCTATTTTCATTAATTTTTTATTAACTGATAATAACTCAAAATAGCTTTTAATTTATGATAATTATTTTTAAAATGTATAATTGTTTTAAATTCTATCTATATAATGACTGACCTAAAATAGAAACCTGAAAAGCCAATCTGACTCATTTTGACTCATCCAAAACAAAATAGAACTTTAAAGCTACCAACAACTACATTTTTCAATGAACTAAGAAAAAATATAAGATATATAAATCAATATTGGACCAAAAAGATTAAAAAATTATTTTCTAAAGCCATAATTAACTATAAAAAGTGCTGCTATTCTTACTCACTTTAAAATCAAAATTTTCTTCCCTGTTAAAATCATGTGTCATTATTGGGTCATAATGCTTAAAGATTACCTAAGTATTACATGACACATGACACTTGTGAATCATATCATTTTATTTAAGTTTAAATGTGCAATTTATTTTCTTATTAATTTTGGCTATTCTATATACATATAATCTCTTGTTAGTTACTCCTATACTTCAAGATCTCGCTCATCTCAGAATCTCAATCTCATACATCTTGGTTTATTTTTGAGTCACGAAATCTCGATCTTGACAAAATAAGATTCCATTATGAGAAAGAATTAAAAACAAGATTTAATGAGATTTTAAAAAATCAAAAAATGTCAGTGAATTTAAAATTTAAATTGATTTCTTTTTCTCAAAAATTCTCTCAGAATTGTGAGATAATTGGTAATTGATAAATTCTAAGTGTCAAGTGTGTGATCATAATTTTAAAATATCAAAAATAAATAATTAAGCAAGTAAGCATAAAAATATTTGAACATTTGTGTTTTATTTAAGTTTTTAAATTACCAAAATTATAAATTTTAAGAGTCTTGAAAATAAACATGGAGAGTTGTGAGAGGAACTTAACACAAAATGGCAAAATCATTGCAAAGCTTTGTAAAACAACAAATTCACAGTAGAATGCAATTTTTGCACAATCAATCATTTAATCAAAAATCTCGTTTTATTTTTCTCGGTCTCATATGAGATCTCGTCTTTAAAAACTGAGATTTTAAAACAAATGAAATCCTGGAAGTATAAGTTACCCCTTTGTTAAAGATGTTTTCAATTTTTTCCTTAAGATCATCATCAAAACTGTTTTATTTACCTTTTGAAGTCTGTTACATGATTTTGAAATCAAAACATCCTGGTTACATCCAGTAACATTTTTATGACATTTTCACTACAGCATCATCTTCCTTTAATTTTTTTATTCCCATTAGTTTCCTTATTGTCTAAACATTATTACACCAATTCCCAGATAAATGTACATAAAAAGCATATTCTTCCAACACATTTTCTGATCCAAAACCCATACAAACTCATGTCTAGCAGACCATTAAAGAAGCTGGCATTAAGCTGAAATAAAAGCTTATCAAATTCTGCATCAGTCAACAATGCACAACAAACATTTATATCCAAGCACAATTCAGATTAAAAGAAAATTTATTCTAATTAAATTCTAAACCTCAAACTTAAATTTAAAAAAAAAATCTGAAAGTCTACATACCTCTTTGACTGTTACATTCATCTGTCTGCACCCAGCTTCTATTCCTAAACAATTAAATGAATCCAAACTTTATTCAAAGTACATTGAAAATAAATACTAGTTTCCACTCCTTTTTTTAGGTCTTACCAAATCCTCACTTCCTGTAAGTAATCTGACCACTAAGGCAACCTACATTCCAATTCTCATAAAAATTCTTGATTCAAATTCACATCACATACTTTTCCTTCAGTTTTATATCCTCAACTTGACTATGTTTTGCCAAATAAAACTCTCTACAAAACCATCTGACAACCATAATCACATTCTAACTTTCCACAATCACCTAATGAATGACAACACACTTCAACAGGACAATGTCCTTTGATGGCCTTATCCCCCCTTCAAAAAAATTTAAATTTGATGCTTCAACTCTAGTCTAAACATAAAAAAAATCTATTGACTACAGGAATGAACAAACTTCCTCATACAACTATGAAAGTTACATCTGACCCTTAAAGGAAAGTTAATCAACACTGCTGTGTCCTTTCTGCAATAGAAATAATAACTAGATACCAAAATTTATATTTTAAAAAAAAAACTAAATAGAAAAGTTTTGTATAGAATTATCAAAATTTCTTCCCACCACAATCTCTTTTTTTGTTATTTTTGATTAAACTCCCAACTATTGATGCATGGATGATCCTGGTTTTTTTTCTATGCAAATATCATCAAACTACATCTTGTGATTGGCTGATGGTGTAATTCTGATCATTATTTAAATGATTACATCCATCAGATAATCATGCAAAGATGTTTGCATTAAAAAATAAACCTGCAGATTATCCATGCAATTCGGTTATCTGTACAAGTTGATTTCCCAACCCCTGAGTAGGGGTTCTGTCAGTTTTCATTTTCCTCAAGAGTTCCAGGGCCAAATTTAATTGGGAGAAATGCTATTTTGTATCATAAAATTAATAGTTATTTCTATTTTTCAAGTCTAATCCACTCACATTCTCTTGCAAATGCAGACTTGGTAAACAAAATTCCAATCTAAGGCTGGAACAAAAGCATTTTAAATTCATCTCATTTAAATACACTTTATTCTACTTCTTATCCATGCATGAACTCAATTTTTAAGGAAGTTTTCAAAGAATAGCAATTTCAAAAACAATAAAAACAAAAAAATTCTAATTTAAGATTAGAATCATAGCTGTAGACAAAACAAGTAAAAAAAAATCCAACTGTAATTTCAAGGAAGAAACTATAGCTCATGAAAAAAAAACTTTAAAAAATAAAAAAAACACTCAAAAACAACTACAAGCAACTTAATGCAGTGCATACTAACTAGCTACTTAGAAGGCTGCAAACAACTAAGAACAAGTTCAATCTGAAAAAAATATTAACCTAGACCTACATTTTAGTCATGAAAATACAAAGGGGTATGAGAAATAACTTGATAAGCTATGTTTATGAGAAAAAATTTTAAACACTCAATTCCAATGTAATCAACCCACAAGTGCACATCAATCACTCAACTGCTTGTGCTTTTGGATGAGAAAATGAAGCTCATATGGCTCTTGTCCACCATAAACCCCCCTTTTATAAAGGAAACAAAAGCAGACAAGAGAAGACCATCTTCTGCTAACTGCATTCAGCCATCCATCACACAATTTTCCCTTCCAGGAAGGGAAAAAAGTATCTTCTCTCCCTCCCAATTCCACCTCCTGACAGAGGAGATGGTGCATGGAATCCCAGGCTCCAATTACCCAAACCTATTATCCTGATTCATGGTTTAAAAAAAATTGAAATGTAAAAAAAGAGCAGACTCATCTTATTCTGTTTTTATTTTTCATTTTCTGCTTGATTTGATAGAATTTACAAGTTGAGTGATAAAATTCACCTTGTTTTCTGTTTATATAAACAATTTTTAATGGTAAAATTACAGTGGGAATCATTTAACACGAAATTGTTAAGTTCTTTCGTGTTAAATAATTTCCACTGTATCTAAATCTATTCACAAATGTTTGAAGTGGATCTAAATCCGCCATTTTTATTTTACTCAATTTATATAACAACCAATCAGAATTCACCATTAATTTCCCAACCAATCAGAATTCATTAATAATTTCCCAACCAATCAGAATTCATTAATAATTTCCCAACCAATCAGAGTAAATATATTAATCTTATTTCGAATTTCAAACTTGATGTTTTAATTTATAACCACAATATAAAAGAAAACATAAATAAATAACACCAAATGTCAACACTACCTAGATAAATGCATCATTAGCCCTAATATCCATACATCAACATTAGCCATCCATGTTAATCACTGATCCATACCTTAAAAAAATCCTTCAAAGTTTTAATACAAAAAAATACAAATCTATTTTTAAAAATTCAAAAAAAAAAATGGGAGTCATTTTTTGCCCCATTATTCTTCTCCATTCTCCCTTGCCACTGCTTTAAATTGAATTGCAGAGTAAGTCACCCTAATAACTAATAAAAGTGTACTCCCATTTCAATTATGTAATGAACTTGCGATGTAATAAAAAATAAAATATTAGTTTACAAATTTAATTTGATAAGAAATTCAAGTGCTAAATATAAAAAGAAACGAGTTGAAACTCCCTATATAAATAAAAATAGATTTGTGTCATGTCTAAACAACTGCTGTTATGTACTTGACCGTGAATAGCAGCTTCTGCACTCAGTTTGTTTCGAGTGCGGCGCCATTGTGAAAAAATGACTGTGGGGTTGGGAATTTGAGAAATTCTGATTAAATTTTTATATTTTGACTCGATTTTTTGATATTTTATTGATGTTTTCGTTACCATAAATTTCGGGATGAATTTTATGTAAATCTCCGCTTCGTTTAGTCGAATTTATCTACTTTTTGCTTCAATTGCTGCATTTTCTTTTAATTCGTTAAATTCTGTGAATTTCTTCTTTTAGATTTCACATTGATTCAATTTCTTTTTGAATTTATTCTATTTAAAAAATGGCCAATTCAACATTTCCGCTAAAGACGAATTCTTCATTCACTTTATACTCCATGAAAAAAAACATTTTAAATTTTTTTGATTATAAAATGGATAAAACAAAAAATAAAAATAAAAATTTTTCATGCATTTTAATACTAAACTACTTACGAAACTTTATATTCATTTTCTTTATATTTTTTTGTATGTTGACAGGATTAAAAAGAAAAAGTCATTCATCACTCACTTGACAACAACATATATTCATAAGCTTGAATTATTCATCCTTTCTGTCAAAAAAATAAAAGATTTTACTGATTTATTTCCAATTTCGTAAATAGAGCAACCCATTGACGAGAAAACGTGAAACGGAAAAACGCTTTTTTTCAAATTTAATTACATATTTATTTTAAAAATAAAATTATCCCATCACTAATTTATTACAATTACATTTTATTTCACACCACTTCAACGATCAAATATCATTTTATCCTTTTAAACTAAAAAATCATAAAAATCCGTTTCCAAGCAACTAGCTCTCCCAGCACAACAGAAAGGCCTGAGTCATTGACCCTTCCATAAACATCACAAACCTTCCCACATTGGTCAACCGAATCCAAAAATTCATTAAATATACAAAAACGAAATAAACAAATAATTACTTTACCTTATTAAACAAAAAAAATTTATAATAATTATTTTTAGATTTATTTAGTTCACAAATTAACACATAGTCCATTTAATTATTTAGGCCAAATTCCGTAAGACATGTTTTTCCCTGTATCAGTTATAAACCTAATTAAAACGTTGAAAAAAACTCAAAAATTAAAAAAACTACACAACATTTTTTTCTTTTCGTTAGATAGTGTCGGTTTGATAAAGCGTAAACTATTTATTTTGTCACTTTTAATAAATAGACATAATTTCTCAACCATTTATCAATACTGTGTAAAGAAAAAGAAGACCAGGGCCAACACAATCCGACAAGGCCAAGCCTAGTCCGGTTAACAGTTGTATATAAACCGGTATTAGTAGATAAATACACATGTTTTCGATAAAAGTTGTCAAGACAGCAACATCCAGTATGGCGACGACAAATATCAACAGAATTTCTCCCACCAAATCGTCAAATTATGTATGAAAGAGAATATTAAATGAGAAATGATGTAAACAAAAACCGTTATTGATATATCAAATTCGATATTTTATAGTAGATTATGTTTCTACTACCAGTCTACTATGAGAGTAGATAAAGGTGAAGGGTAGTGCTACTTACGGTATGAGATGAGCCGCGAACGGATTATTTGTTTTCTTTTCTAGATGGATCTTTTCAGTGTGATTGTGTTTCAATCGGAAGTAGTCATGAAAGGTTTTATCCAGGTGTAACATCGGATGAAAGAAGTGATCGTATGTTAGGTAGATGAATGAAACATTGGACCGGTAGACACAACCATACAGCCTGCAATACACTAAAACGAGTTTCTTCTCCGAATCATAAAGAGAGGATTTAAAACATACCATAATGCATTGCGCGCTTTTCTATTCTCCTGCCATCTAGCGGAATAAGTGAGAATTAATGTGGATTTTTGCACTAAATTCAATTTTGTTGTTATAATTCTTGTAAATAATCAATAAATATGACATTGTATGATTCAAAACAGTAATTTTATTTAATTTAATGACATTAAAAACATAAATTCGATAAAACAATATATTTAAAAGCAAAATCATTTGTCAGTGTCCCATTTGCAAAGTGTATTTTGGTCAAGGTTGCTTTATCCATTTTAGACTATATCCAAGCACATGTTTTTCCTTTTTAGTGCCCGGCTTTGTAATAAAATAAAAGTATAAAAAAATAAAAAAAGCAATTTTTTAACTAAAACTTCACCCTAATCTCTATAACTATAAATCTTCATCCCCATCAACTCGCTCGAAATGTCGCAAAAATTCAAGCAAATAAAAGTGAAAAAGGAAAAAAAGATTACAAGAACATGTTTACTTAGAGGGGAAATAGAGTGGACCCAGGAGCGATGACCTTGTGAATCCTTTCTATGGCCGACAAGGACGTATGATGCCAGCCCCTGATCATAGTCATAGCTGTGGCAAACGAATAGTTCTGGCCTAGGGCCATGCATGCCAGGAATGAGCTTCAAGATCCCATTTCCTCACAAAGTCACCTCAACATGCACATTTCAGCAACAGCAAACCCTTTACATTACATCGCATTGCAAGGACACATTTAGTGAATAATTGCTGTAAATAGCTAAAATTACGAAAGTTGTATATCAAGGATTTCTTAGTGATGTTTAGTGGCCATGTTTAGTGCTCATTTGACTCATTTCCAACACATTAACCTTTGTGACATGTGTATTTATGAAAAGAAAGAGAAAAAAAGGTTGTTTGCTATGAAAATGAAAGGCTTGTATACATTCTAGAGGGTTTTTTTGGTTTGTGTTGGGATAAAAAGATGAAATATTGTTTGTTGATGGTGTGGTAGTTGTTGGGATGGTGATGGGAGGAGATGTGTTGTGTTGAGAAATATATTCTGCCAACACGCACCATGGGTTAAAGATAATTGGTTGACCGTGGAATAATAAATCGCCTTTTGTCTTCGTCGCCCCCGTTTGTAAATTTTGGGCTTTGGTTTATGGTTTTTCCTTAGTAATTAGCTGCTAAATGCTCTATATGAGTAGAGGTAAAAACAGGGTTTTTTGTATAATTTATAGGTTTAGATGTGGTAATTTATGCATTAGAGTAATTTATATGCAAGGATGGATTGGTGTTTTTTTTATGTTTGTTATGTAATTTTTTAAAAGGATTATGTAATGAGAAAAGATTTTATTGTTGTTTTTGATGGGTTTAAAATTAGAAATATTAATAATTATTAATTTTTATTATATTTATTTTGATAATAATCTTGATTAAAATTTTCTGGAAATTTTAAAAAATTAAGATTTTTAAGAATGTTTTATTTAGTAAATAAAAATTCTTTAATTATAATTTTAATAATAATTTTTTTCTCTTAATGAGAAATTTAAAATTTTTCTTCTGCGCATCTATTTATAATGAAAATTTGTCTAAGTTTATTGATGCAATATATTTTATATGAAATTAATTTCCATTGTCAACAAAAGCATTCATCATTCACCAATAAGCTATAAAGCTGTTTAAATTAAGGAAGAAATCCTTGAGATGTTAACGTTTTCAAAGCTCTCTCAAGAGGCACGAGGCTGCTGCCCTTTCATGCTTTCATTCAGTTGAGAAATTTCATGTCTAATTACACCTTACTTTCACTTTCTAAAATTTCTCAAATTTTAAAATAAAAAATATAACTACATTTATCATTATTATTATTATTATTATTATAATCATGTAACATTACTTTTCATAAATATTTATAAATTCTTAAATTTTTCTTTAAAATTTGATTTATTACCCAAATATAAATTTATATAAATTAATATAAATTACAATTCGTGACTTAAATCCCCAAAAAGACTAATTAAAACCTCCACTATTTACAAAACACAAAAAAAATAAAAATTAATAAATTTGCATAAAGCGATGCATCTTTTTTCATTATTAAAAAATTTAATTTGCTATCTTTAAAGATACGATAGAAGAATCTTTAATTACGAGGCCACGCTCTTCGCACCTCCTCACCTGTGGATAGGTTGAAACACGCGACCTCATTGACCTCTATGAACGTGTTTGGGTAGTGTGGATCGTGGCAGCATCACCTGTAGTGGTCATCCGAAAAGAGCACAAGTCAATTGGCCATTGCTCTTTCGCCATCTATCCATCATGGCAGCTGCGTCCTCTTTTCTTTACTCCCACACGGAGAAGGTCAGAGGTGAACGACTGCACGAGTACTCCATAATTAGATCCGAAATTCATTTTGGCGCGAGCTGCAAGTCGCCATCAGTCATCTGGTTGCCGCCCACGCCATCTTAAATTCTTACACTGCCTCATTATGCTGGAGATGAAATAAAATTTAGATGAGAAAATGTTTTTAAAAATTAATTAAAGTGTTGTACTGAATGTAAAATCATTTCCGAGTCTTAAATCAAGTAGATGATACGTTATTTCAAGCGATAAGGGTACCAAATAGTAAATTTTGAATCGATTTTATACACGAAAGATTTTAAGTTTTTTTAATACTAAATTATTACGCATCTAATACTGTGTTTTCGCGGTGATAATTTATATTTGGGTATTAAATAGTTGAATTATATTCAAATAAACAAAATAAATAGTGAATAATCACTATAAACAAACAAACAAACTTTATTTACCCCTGAAACAAAGGTAAAGAACCCATTTTGTATGCTAATAAAATGTAAACAAAGTAAACTAAAATAACTTTAGCTCACCATTTGTTGGTCGTAATTCAGCTTGTCACTTTGTTAAGGGTTATTTTGTACCTTTTTATCTCACTAAAATACCTCACAGATGAGTGTGTGTGAATTTCAAGACACAGTTTAACAACAACACGCCTTCTTTTTCAACAAGTCTTTTGTCTTTTGTGTGGCAAGTTCGAATTTTTATCCTAACATGGATGCATGTGTGTCCAATAAGACGAGTTCAACTCTTTAGCAATTCGTCATGTTGACATGTGTGAATGCCAAGAATTTGAAGAGGAGTGACAAAAGTGAATAAAAATATCAAATTGATTAGCCATGTCTGTCACAACACGACACAAGAACCCTTCAATATTTTGAGTCTGAGAGAAGATGCAAGTTTTACTCGTGTGAGTCCAAGGAAATTTATATTTAGAGGGAATCATAAAACTGTTTTCATCGTATTTAGAAACTAAATGGAGATTGTTAAGATTCAGTTGGCATCGTGTACTGAACACCTAAATTGTTGACCTTATATGATATTTACATCCAGTTGCAACTACGTTTGCTCCTATTTAATGCCAAACATTACAGGCCAAATGTATCATTAATTTGGTATAAATAATTTTGGCCATGGATAATTTCGCTAAATTTTCAGTGGAAATAGCGTGTTCATAATGGACTATTTGGCACGTTACATGCATGTTAACCCTAGAAAGTACGTAAAGAAAACTTTGTGGTACCTTAGAAGTTTATTTGTAGCAACGATCAAGATGAGGTCTGGATTTCTAATGTCTCTCAACTTATGATGAGAAATAAAAGTTTTATAATAATAAAAAAATGATTGAGCCAAGAAATACTAAATTATGTAATTTTAGCTTTGTTGCAAATCCATTAGATGTTCTGTGTATTGTTGATGAATTACCAGAAAAGGGACTATATTCACACAAATGCTTAATATTGGTTCACATTTTATAACAGTGTCTGGATGTTTTACAATTAGATGTATATGATAGTTTGAATGCAAACAAGGTTTCTTCAAAATTGATATTACTGATAAATTTGCAATTCAAAAACCATTTTTGTTAATCAATTACTTTTAAAACTGTGTGGAATAGAGATTCAGAATTGTTCCCAAATATTAAGCATTTGTGTATTTCTGGTACTATTCTGGTAATTCATCAATAATATACAGAACATCTAATGGATTTGTAGCAATGTCAAAATTGCACAACTTAACCAAACCAGATATGTTAGGATGTCTGCATTTTAATAAGTGTTACATAATTTAACTTTTCTTGGCTCAACCATTCTTTCTTGATTATAAAATTTTTATCTTTTATCATGCATGTCAGATGTGTGCAACAGCCAAATAGTCCATTATGAACAATCTGATTGGCCCTTAAGAAATTTTTAGTGGAAATAGCACACACGTAAGACTGACTTTTCCAAATAATTTTAAACACATTTTTGATATTAATTAAAATATTACAAAGTTGCTCAATTTTATATATTGGAATAAATAAATAAAATTTAATTTAACTTCTTGCAACTCACCCTTTACCTTTATTCTCATTAAAGTACCCAGTACCAGTACTTGTGAAGTTCTAAACATTTATACATTAAACATTAAACATTTAATTTTACAGAGGAAAAGGATAAAATGTACGTAAGAAAAAATTCAAAGAACTTCATCTTATGTAAACAATACATTAATATAAACATGTGATGAAGACCAGAAAGCTGTCAGAAATATGACATCAGCTGTAAAAATAAAAACTGATTGTAGAAGAACAAAAAACTACTAAAGTTGATGACTTCAATTAGACTCTGATATGAATTTCTATTTAAAGTTTATCTATAGAACAATATCAATTTTGTCAAACTTGTATAAAAATTTTTGACCTGATTTTATCTAAATCAACATAAACCTTCAATTACTACTTTATCATCACTAAAACATCTAAATCCAAGTATAATTGTTATGTAACTTCATTTCTGAAATCACTTCATCTTATTCAAGCTGCGTGTGTCCTTTCTAGTTGGACCTGATCCACTTACAAATTATATTAAAAGAATATTTTATAATAAATAGAATTTTCTATAAAATCCTTGTAAAAATCTGATTTGGAGTGGAAATTGAACAATTTGTTTTATCTTATCAGTTGAACTTAATTTTTCCAATATTTTAAATCATTTTCAGTTTCCTTGGACTGCCATGATTTGACCAATATTTTAACCCATTAATCATAACCATCGTGATTATCAGTTTAAACTGGGCAAGGTGAATTTTTATCTATTTTTCAACGCATTCTACATGCAAATAAATTCTTACACGTTTTCTCACACGCGCACTAAATCCTTGAGTTCTTCCCTGAATGAAAACAAGTTTTCTTCAAGAAATCAATTTCTATAAAAACAGTAATTTACCAATACAACTTGACTGATTGTCATAAACCAAACATTTAAATTCATATAAAACAAACTTTATACCAGAAACCAGACAATTATCTAACTATCATTGGCAAAAACACCTCCAAGAAGTATTATTGGCATTAAATCATAACAAATAATGCAACAAATGCTTGAAATAAGAAAACTGAAAAGAAAAAATAAACTTTAACGTCATAAAAGCAATATAATAGTTCCGTTACCATTTTAATTGTATATAATAATACATTTCAACGTGATACCAACATTCCTAGCTTGGAAAATTGGAATTTTAATTTTCCTAAAAAAAGAAAAAAATGCAAATCATTATACAAACAAATCCTTCACCTCGATTCATGCGCCCTATAATTAAATAGTAGTTTATATGTATTTTGGTGTGTACACTTTTTGTACCAACCTTGAACATTTTTTAATCATTTTCTTATCATCAATATGTAGAAATGAATAGTGGGAAAACTTGATAGAAAATGCAACATGAGGGTCAAAAAGTCAAAGCTACTGAAAGGAATCTCTTCCCTCACTCGTTTGCATCTCATGCACGAAATGTGCATCCAGAATAAACTTTTATTAGTACCTAAAATGGTACACAATAAATTGCAGCAACTTCTAGCAATTTTTTACTTTTATTAGCTGTAAATGTTAAGATTACTGCACCAGAAATGTTTTTTGTGTGTACAATTTCAATGATTTCATAATAATCATTAATAATCTGTACAGTTATGGAATATATCATTTACATAAGAAAAGCAAACCAGAATACCAACCATAAAATAAATCTACTTGCTAGCAGATTAATTATTCATAAACTTGTTGCTTTTAACACTCCCTGGTTTGTTTTAGTTATGATTTACTGTCTTTATGAATTATGTAGGTTATAAAGACCATATCCTTATTAATACATATCTTGAAAATAAAACGTAGTACTCATAAAAAGTTGCTAGATTCTTGTTGAAATAAGCTGTTAGCTTATAATGTAATAAATAACAATGAGTTATTTAACCTATAAGTGAAAAATAATGTAGAGTATCTTAATAACATTTTCAATTATCTTCTTTTCTAACTTAACTGACTATTATACCAAGGAATGCATGAAATGTCACGTGCTTCGAATATGTTGCCTTGTAGTGGATTATTGCATTCCTCTTGAACATTGGACTGAGATGAGAAGATGGCTAGATCAGAATGAAATTAAATTTAATAAATTTAATGAATTAATAAAAGTGTTATTGAAGAAATAAGTTCTTACCTTTAATTTATAATTACTTAATCATTTTCTATGGATTTATTCATTAAAAATGTGAGTATGAGTCATGATGATAAGATTTTCTTCATTTTCTAACAGAATAAATAGTTTAATTATAAAATTTGACATTTTGTACATTAAAACATTTTCTTAGATTTGTTTTATTAAGTGTTTATAACATTCCTTCATCAATCTACATCATTAATTTTACCACCATCACTTAATCCTTTTTAATTTTTTCCATTTCAAGTCCAATTTATCATTATTTCCCCTCAACCAAACAATTTTTTTTCATCCAAAATGTACTGCACATGCATGAGTTAATTACAGTATCTTTTACAGTCATTTGCTATGTAACCCAACAAGAAATGACCTTGCAGCATCGATTAAACGTCCTTGACTCTGACTCTCTTGTCTAGATCTGACCAAAAGAGGCCTGTTAAAGGGTTTTACTGCTCATCCTGTTGAGCATAACTTAAAAAATTCTTGGAAACTGAATTTATTATTTCTTCTCTGTCACAATAAATAAAAGAGAAAAAAGTTAAATTAGTAAGTAGAATTTATTTCCAAGCTTTATACTATACAATGACATTTTCTTTACTGCAGTTGCATTCAAAATGAACAAGTTTTATTACTTTTGTTTCTAATTTCCCTCAAAAACAGTAAAAGTGTGACTATTAAGAAGTTTTAACCTCTTTTTTATGGACATGTAACTAATTTTTAAATAAGAAATTGAAATAACATTCATTTAATTTCCTTTTTAAGTGCATAAAATATACATTTAATGTATTTTTATAAATAGTCTATTAGAATTTTAATATTTAAGTACCTTTTAAACAAAGATTTGAAAAAAATCAATAGTTAGGCTTAAATCTGGAAACAAAAACCTGCAAAAAAAAAAACAAAAATTAAAAAAAAAATTAAGTTTATTTACATTTCAATTATACTGTCAACCATATTTACTCATTTAATTCCATAAAATCATCATCAAAACCATTTACTAAATTGTTTTCAGCAGTTCTCAACACTCGTTGTTTCCACATCATTTATTTGAATTCTTGGAGTAACAGAATTCCCGTCATTCAATGCGACACTCGCGTCTGCGCATTGACTAACCAGGATGTAATCATTCGAAATCTGAGGCATCAAACGGTTTTTCTTACTCTCTTCCAAATGCCGTTCCAAATAGGCAACTCTTTGCTTCATCTTTTCTTGACTCCCAACAAATTCCGCCAATAAACGAGCTAATCGAGTTTGTAATATCTCAACATCATCTTTCAATTTCTTAATCTTCTCTTCACTCGTTCCTTCATCATCTTCACTATTTTTAGCAGCTTCTAAATCAATGAGATTATCCCTCAATAAAATCTCTCTTCCTTTCTCAAACAGAACTGTCTTAGCTTCAGGATACTCAGTCAAAGCATCCCATAAATCATTTTTACTCAAACAAAATAGATCAGAATAACCAACACTTCGAACATTCGCCGTTCGTCTGTTTCCCGTTTTATTACCAGCAATATTAAGCACAGAAATTTCGCCGAACACCGATCCGTCGCTCAAACTAGCAAAAACCGTTCGGCCATCATCGCCAACAACATTCAACTGGCCTCTCTTTACTATATACATTTCCTTCCCGACATCCCCTTTTTTACATACGTAATCACCAGGACTAAACACTTGTAACCGCAATTTAAGTACGATTTCTACCAACAGACCGGCTTCGCAATCTTGAAAAATCCTCACTCGTCTTAATGTACCCATATGAACGTGAATAGCTAATTCTGCTTTTAGTTTATCCGGAAGTGAGGCTAAAATTGTATTCTCATCTAATAATTGTTTATTTGTCCATAAATAATCAAACCATTGAATTACTCTTTGTTCTAAATCCGTTCCGACTTTTCTCAATTCCATATACTGTTTGACTCCATCCATACGTGTTTGAAAGTCTGCGCGCGCAGCATTCATATGAGATATCATGCTGCCTATGTTACCAACAATGGTGGCAAAAATGAGCACCCCAACGAGGAAATCGCAAACTACAAAAATATATTCTGCATCTTTTTCCGGTTGTGGGGTTTCTCCTATTGTAGTTAGAGTGAGTGTTGACCAATAAAATGAATAAATATACATGTGTGCTAATGTTCCGGCATCTTTGGTTCGGTTTGGGGAATAAACCCAGTTGTCCGAACTGAATCCGATTTCGTAACTGATTACGAAATAGAAACATGCATTCCAGTGGATTAAGATGAGGATGTAGATAACCACTTTGACGATGCGCAGAACGTTCGGGAAATTGGTGCGAGTTTCGGTCCGGTCGAAGAATTCGAGCATGCGCGGAAATCGAAACACGCGGTTCAGTCGAACTATCACTGGACATGGGCATTGGTTATCGTTGCACGTTAGGCCTAGCCAGATGTATGCAACGTCTGTTGGTAGAATGCTCATTACGTCCCAGAATATTGGGCCATTTTTGGCATAATTAAGGCGAAGTCGCTTCAGATCTCGTACCATTAGGCCTTGTTCCAGGAAACCTGTAAATTGAAGTTGGAATTAATGAAATATGAAATAAAATTGAAATGAATTTGAAATAAAATCGAAATTTATACGAAATTTTAAGAATTCTCATTTTTTAGTTTTGAGTTTTTATCGGTAGATGGCGCCATTTAATTTACGAATTTTATTTGTTGATTTGCAGTGAAGTATCGATTTATACGCAATTTTCATATATAACCTGTTTAATATTAAATAGAAATTACCTTTATGTGCATTAACAACGATATCTAGTAGATAAACAACATCACAGATATAATCGATCATAAACCAAACATTTGGGGCGACATTTTGTAGCTTCCAAAATACTGATCTTCCTATAATCATTATTGTGTTGTATAAAACCGCTATTGTGATAACCAGTAGCCAATAGTAGTAAAAACTCTTTGAAGTATCTATCACAAAACTAAATTAAAAAAATCTATATCATCCTTCTAATATTATTAAAAAAAATTAATTAAAAAAATAAATGCTTACATATTTTTATTTTCACTCCCAGTTTTATCTTCAACTCGACCACCAAGTGCAAATTTCTCTAAAAATGAATCAGGACGAACTGGTTCTGTTGGTTCTTTAGATCCATTTAACCATTTATGTAAAACCTGATATATAATAACAATATTAGCATAAATTAT
>JAQFZN010001289.1:0-17082 GCA_034687075.1 Geophilus carpophagus | reverse complement strand
GTTTTTAAATAATTATCATAAACTGAGAATTGGCAAAAAAAATGAGTGAGGCCAAACTTTTTAAGCACTGTATTGGAATTTATCTGTCCGTAGCATATTCACAAACAGTAAGAAAACATTGTGTCCAGCATTTGCCTTAATCCAGTTGCAGAAATCAACACACGCAATGTGATTATGCTGTGCATGTCTTTGGTGACAACAGAGATAATAAGGATGAAAACTATTTGCTTCAAGTTGTTTAAATAATCCAACAGTTTATAGAATTCTACGGACAGTCGGATGCCACTGATGCCACTGAACGTTTGCTAGCAGGAGGATTTATGTTAAAACATACATACATTTTTATTGATCCAGTTAAAAATTATGATTGGTAAAAATAAACAGAACAGAACAGAACAGAACAGAACAGATTTTTTCTTCTGACTGAGTTGTTAAAATAACAAACCAGCAAAGATGCTCGAACTTTGCTTTCAAACAGGAACAGTTTCAATCAATTGGAATATTTAGAAATTTTACTATCATTTAGTTCTTCTACCGCCGAGTTTTTTTCTTCTATTACCATGTTTAATTCTTCTACTATCATGTTTAGTTCTTCTACTACTATGTTCAGTTCTTCTACTACCGTGCATAGTTCTTCTACTAGTATGTTCAATTCTTCTACTACTATGTTCAGTTCTCCTACTACCATGTTTAGTTCTTCTACTACTACGTTTAGTTCTTCTACTACCATGTCTTGTTCTTCTTCTACCATATTTAATTCTTTTACAACAGAGATCTGGAAAAACAGTTTACAGTAAGACCATACTGCTTTTAAATGTTCTGATGACTTCTGTAAAATATCTCTGTAGAATGTAGTTTATTAACACTCAAAGGATACAAACACTGGATACAATGTAGTGCATATAATGATTTGGAGTGCATTTACATAACACATAAAATCAACAATGTATTTACTTCACCACATTCAAATCAAACGAATTATCAGAACATTGTTGGAAATTAATTTCTACCATTTAGAGATAAACAAAGTGATCCATTATTTATGATTCATCATGATATTGCACTTCTATTATTATGCTGAGTTCTTCTGTTATTATGGTCACTTCTTCTCCTATTGTATTCAGTTCTACTGCTATTTTGTTCAGTTGGCTATTAAAACAGTCTGAAATCAAACCACCACTGTGGTTTCAGTCAGTAAAGATCAATGTCCTACCATTGTTCTATGCTTATAGAACCATTATATCGCCAGGAAGGGCACAGAAGAAACTTACAGTTCCACCATGTGTCTAACTGATAGGGACTCTAGTACCCTGGTGGTCAATCAGGAGTAAAGTAACCTAATCCAAATTATTAATTTAGCATTATTTTATTAATTTTGACTATGCACACATGTAATTCCTAATTAATTCATTTTTTTGTTGAAGGTTTTTTAGATTTTCTCCTTGACCGTCATCATCAGAACTTTTTTAAATAGTATGTTTCTTAGAAATGGGAGTTTGCACAAATCAAAATAACAGAAGAAGATTGGTATAAGAGAAGAATAATAGAAAGTTAAAAAAAAGAATATATTTCAATGAAAACAAATATTTTATTCAAGCCAACAGGTCCAGTTCTGGAGGCAAAACTGCCACCATGCCATTTAATATCAGCTGCCCCTGTTGGTTAGAAAAAAGACTTAAAAAGATCTAAATAAAAAAAAAATTCTTTGGGTGGCTGCAGCAGCCCTTTATAGTCAACTGCCTACGTGCAGGCACGCTCTGCACGCCCGTTAGAACCGGGCCTGCAAGCCAATGATGTTGCTGTGATTAAAAACAGTATGTCCAAATCATGCAGTTTTTAATTTGCAACACCCACACATAGTTTACAAGTGTCAATTGTATGTGAACAGGTAATGCTTAAATTTTTCAATTTAGACCTTTACACATGCTATGCTTATGCATGTATGTGAGTGAACGTAACTTTAGTCAAGCAAGAATGCCAGTGAACTTCTTCAGGGGATCTAGCACTCTATCTGACTCTGCAAGCATCCAGACTGTAGTAATGCCAGTTGGCCAGGTTTTCCTGGTTCAGCACATCCCAAGTGGGTCTTGAGTTAGCCCTTCTCCTGCATTGAGATGCAGAATAGGAATCAAGGTAAAAAACCAACCTAATATGTTGGCTCAGTCTGACTTGTCAGCAGCATATCGAAGTTGGCATGGGCCATGTGAGAACTAAAGAAATAAAGATTCACTAAATCCAATTGATGTCTTGTGTACAATCTCATTGTGCACTGTCACCTTGTCAATCTGATATGCCCAAACATCACAGAGGCAAGAAACACTCACATGATTATTTTATTTTTATAGAGAAGTAAAAATTAGTTGAATATAACCTATAATGATTTTGCAATAAAAAAACTTATAGTATACTTGTACTCTAGTGGTTTTCAAACTTTGGTATCTCGGAAACCCTTTTTCAAGATAAAATTATCTATGGAACCCTATGTTAAAAATTGAATTTTATTAATGGTATACATTAACATAAACATAAAATAATAATTAGTTCAAACAAGAATTAATGATTTATTTCTTAGGAATGTAATTTAAAATATTTTAATTTTTAATAATTAAAATAATAAAAAAAATTATGAAAATTTAATTAAATTAAATTTTATTTGTGGAACCCAGTTTGAATACCACTGGTATACACAGTACAAAATACAAAAATATCACAAAATAATACAAATATTATTACTGATACAGAAAACAATTTTTAATTCGTTGCTTGTTAGAGCATAGTTGAGAAAATATGGTGTATATTTTATTAAATGCCTACATCATAAATTGCACTTTGACCATGTATAAAAAGAGATCCAAACGTTCAACTGTTCCAAAATATTAAAAGTAAAAAATGTGGTAAATATACTTAAATAAATATATTTAAGTGTTCCGTGTCGAGTAAAATTTCATTCCAACTTCATAGAAATAAACATTGTAGTAAAAACACTCAGCTAAACACCCCACCACACCTATTCCGCCTTTTGTCCACACCCAACCACAACAGAGCACAGAAGTGCATCAAATGAAGCGCCATCCAGCGAGAGCAAACTGTAAGTAACTCATTACCAAGAATAAGTTTATTTTGTATAATTAATATCTCTGTTGCAACTTTTATTCAAAAATCAAATGTTGAAATTGACGACTGTTGTAAAGCACAATGCAATGTTAATGTGTACAAAATGATAGAATTATTTAACATGAATATAATATGAATATTTTTGTAAAATTTAACGATACCGGACCAAAAAGTACGTTATCAAGCAAATAGAAGCAAATCGCATCAAATAATGCTAATAATTTGTTTTAAAAATGTAAAGAATTAGATGAATATATGCAGGAATTCAATGATAAAACAAAAATTAATACAGTGATCGTAACGATGAAATCATCATTTAAGAACGCACCAACATTCTTTGCGAGTGACGTCATATGTAATTGGTCCCAGTATTTTAATAAGCTATTCAACATGGAGGACAGGGAAGCCAGCTAGCGAGCTCAAGGCTGTGGAATTTATGCTTTTCAGAAGAAATTATGCCAAGAAAGAGAAACGGCGAGATACCACTGCCTGCCGGATGGGATATGGGACGGGATTACGATGGAAAAGTGTATTACATCGACCACAATAACAAAAAAACAACTTGGATTGACCCCCGAGACAGGTAAGGAAAAAATTACTAGTGGCCAACAATCGATTCTCACTTTACATGAGATATCGCTTTAATCGATACTATGTTTTGTGCAGCGCTGTGCGCTAAAAATGGAATCGATTTCGCGAATCGAGTTGCCTGAATTCATTTGTGTGTATAAACGATACTTGCCCACTATACTAGGACAAATTAGGGTTAGGCGTAGGAATGCGATCCCCAAATGGTGCCTCTTACGCTTGAAATCGAATAGTTTTTTGTGTTTAATTAATATCTAGACTAATTACACGATGGATTTAGTAGTTTGGAGGAATTTTTAACTGAGTGCTTTCTTTTTAAGCTCAGTTTCCAATTTTTCCACGGGCTATTATTTTATTTTTTTATGTTTGAGTTGTGTTGTGCCATCTATATGAAAAAATGTTCAACTTTTCTTATTTTTTAGCCTATTAACCTTCCAAGGTGGGTGTAGTGACCCCTAATTTACTCTTTTTGCATATTAATTAGGTTAAGAGGAGTTTGAAGCGAGTTTATATCATTTGTTGTTTACTTTGAGAGAGATCCTAGGCCTAATTTAATTCTGAAAAATGTGATGTGTATTTATATATATTTAAAAAAAGTTGTAAAAAAAAAATGTTAGCATTCAAGCACAGAAAATAATTTTTGCTAAATGAATAGATAAATTTTATTTAAAAAAAAATAAAAAAAATTGAAAAAATGTAACATTTTAATTAATTTATTGAATTTTGATATTTATCAGTCATTTGGCAAGAGTCTGCTGTCAGATAAAAGAGGCATTACTCAAACTTTGGAATGTTTGGGATCTCCAGTTCACCTCCTGCTTGAGTTTTACATTTATCTGATGAAATATTTTTTTTTTCAAAGATAATTTTAATAAACATTAAAAAATATTATCTAAAAAAAATGGAAAGAATTTTTATTGTTTATATATTTCGGAGGGAATGAATTTTTTTCCACTTAAAAAAACAAGTTGAAAAAAGTGGGTTTGTAGTGAGTTTTTAAAGAACAAGGTTATGTATCTTTGAAATATTTGCATTGCATAAGCAGAACACTTTATTTACAACTTGACCAGTTCAAGGTAAAATGCTAAAAGGTATTTATGTATAGATGAATTTGATAAAAATAAGGTAAGAAAAATGAATACAAATTAGGTGTTGTAAGTTTTGTTTGATAGAATTAATTTACCTATGATTCATTTAATGGAATGTGTTTCCTTCCTGTATTTTATACACAAAAATGCAAAACAAGAGACCTCAATAGTTGAAAGTACGAGCCAATACCGGACGCTCATTTATAAATATTTTTTGATTTATTATTTTTATTCTTGTTTTTATTATTGAATTTTTTTGAAAATAAAAAGGTATACAAAGCCGCAAACGTTTGCTGATTGCGTTGGAAATGAATTACCGCTTGGATGGGAAGAAGTTTATGATGGTCAAATAGGATTATATTATATCGATCATATTAATCGTAAGTTGAAACTTATTATTTATTTATTATTATTTATTATTATTATTATTACTTTATAAGAGCATGTGTTTGGTTTTATGTTATAACTAAACTGTGGACACGTGTAAATGAAAATATTCAACTATTTCAACAGTTTGATAAATGCAATTTTTTTTAGTTTAATCAAATTCGAAGTATTTCTACAGTGGAAATCATTTAACGTGAAATAATATTCTGGTCCCGATTGGTGAGTACTGTATTTTCCGGTGTCTAAGATGCTATATTTTTCTTGAAATTGATCTTGAAATTTTCAAAATTTGGCCTGTCATTGACTTTGAAGCATCCTGGACACCGGGAAATACGGTGTACATATTGTATACTTCTTTTAACATGAAATTTTAACATGAAATTATTTTAACACGCAAAAATGTTTCGGTACTAACGTTTTCGGGTTAAAGATATCCACTGTATTTGAGTGATAAAGTTGAGGATTTTTTTAATTTTAAAATAAATGTTGAAATAGTAGGAATTTGTGATTGTTTGTTGTTGATTTAACCTGATTTTAATTGAAATTTACATCAGAAACTAATCAGATAGAAGATCCAAGACAGCAATGGCGACAAGTTCAAGAAGCCATGTTGAAAGACTATTTGATTACTGCTCAAGAAGATTTGGAAGTATGGTTTTGAGTGAAAATGAAATTCTATTATTATGTGATATATTTTTATTTTACTTTTTAGGCGAAGAAAGAAATTTATGATGTAAAGCAACAACGTCTAACTTTGGCTCAAGATGAATATCAATATTTAAACAATACATTGGTCAATTTGAATAATTCACACTCGCACTCAAGTTGTAAGAAGATGATATTTTTGTATATTTTTTTAACTTGGGAGTTGATTTTTTAAAAGCAGTACAGTAACTTTTTCCCAGCTATGTAATTACTTTTCAACTTACATTTTTATTTATATTAGAAATTTTTTTTACAAATAAGATTATGAAACAGCCTCTGGGTTTAAACACTTTTATTTTCTTTATTTTTTTATTTGGAAATGGAGAATCGTTTTGTTTTTGATGTTGAAAAATGTCTGGGAAATTGGTTTCTAATTTTATGTAATTGGCTTTTTTTGTTTTTGTTTTTAGGGGTAAAGGCAAAATGTTTTTTTATTGTTTTTTTATTTTTTGAAATGAAATGGAATTGTTTAAAGTTGTAAATAGAATATTATATGAAGAGATAATTATTATTTAGCGATCACGAAAGTGAAATGAGAACATTTTTAGCAAAAAGCGCTTTCTACATCCGCTAAAAAGTAATTTGGTTTTAATTACAATGGAATTTTGATAAGTTAAATTTAATTTTTTTTCTTGATGTTACATTTTGCTCAATTTTTTTACATATTTATTTATTTTTTAATTTAATTTTGGATTTTTAGGTTAATAGACATTTTGCGATTTCTCAAATTACAATGCTTGAAAATGAAATTTTTTAGCATTTTTGTGACGATATCTTAATAAAATATTATTAAAATATCATCACAATAAAAATTATTTACGAAATACTGGAAAACGAAATAATATACATTTATTTCCTTTTTCAAACATTTCGTAATTAATCGGTTGAAAAATCACAAAATGTCAAATGGCTTGATAAGAAGTAATTTTTTTTTAAGGAAGAAAAATTTTGTTTATAACTTTTTTACATAATTCTTTGCTTTAAAAATAGTGAGTTCAGCATCAAGTACCACAAGTACAAAGTACGACCCCGATCTCCTCAAAGCGGACGTAGCTTTGGCAAAGAATCGAGTAATGCGACTCAAAAGAGAACTTGAACACATACGAACAGAAATGATCTACAAGCAGAGAGGAGTGGATACTTTAGCACAGTTAGTATTATTACCTCCTTGACACTTGAATGACATCTGAAGGGAAATAGTGAATTAATTTTCTAGTGAAATATCCTGTTTTTTAATAAGAAATTATAAATTGTATTATTATATCAGAATTTGTTGTTTAATAATTTAAAATAATTTTCATGATTATGTACTTTAAAGAAAAATGTTGACATGAAGCGCTTTGACTGGCTTTAAAGGGGTTAAAGGTTTCTGCCTGAGTCTTGACCTTTTATTGGAATCTCACTTGGGTCTGTTGCTTTTTATATTATGTATTTTATGTATACACATATATATTTTAGTTCTGTTATTTATTTTTTTAATTTTTTATGTTAATGTGATGGGAATTTGTTGAGGTAAAAAAATTATAGTAGGGAAAGGTGTTTACAGTTTTTTTTCTGTTTGTCTTTTTCTTTTCTTTTCCCTATTGGTAAAGTGAGTCCGGTCCACTTAAAACGAGTGGGTTGGGTGGATTCTCATTTGATATTCATGAATTCCGAGTAGCGAGTGGAATCTAAACACCAAAGAGTTGAAACAGTCTATGATAGAAAAAAATATATTAAAATATTTTTTTTTTATTTTTTATTTTTTTAGTGTGGAAGCAAAGTTAACCAAGCAGCATGGAGTTTATAATGTTACTGAAGCACAAGCTATTGTAACAGAACTCAAAAATATTCAGAAATCTCTTGTTTCTGGGGAGAAAGAAAAAGTAGAACTGATGCAGGTAATAATATTATTACGAATTTATTTTTTTTTTTTGTATTTAAATTAATTCATTTTTGATTCTATTTGAATTCAAGTCATTGGCTCGGCTTAGAGATGATTTAGTTCGACTTCAACCCAACACAGGGTCTCCGGACAGCTCCACTTTGAGCATTCCTCAAGACAAATTAAGTACTGCATCGCAGACTGATCTTTCCGGCGAGGTAAATTTTCAATTTTTATATTTACACATAACTTAATTTAATACTGATGTGTACATTTTCTCCCACACCTTGGTTGAGCTTGAAAATGAGCCTTTTTATTATTAAATCTATTTAGTTAATATAATAGTAAATAAAAACAATATTTGCTTTTAAAAGCATCTACAATTTAAAAGATTTGCATTAGAATGTATATCAGATTTAGAACCAGATCCTGAAATTTAAGCAACTATAATTTTGAGCTTTTATTTTCAAATTTAGGAAATAAGATAAATGTAAACTATTTACATGGACAACCATCGGAATAACTTTTATTTTTTATCTAGTTTGGACCAATTGGTGCCCGCTTGGCTGAAATGGCTCGGATGAGGTTACAATATGACGAAGCCCGAAAATTAATGCACGGAATTCAGCAACAGTTGGCTGATTTAGATGACCGGGTCGCTCCTGGTCAACCTGAATCTGACAAAGATAGGTATGCGATTTTTTGTTTATTTGCTTTTAATTTTGTTTTATCAAAAATAATTGCACATGTTTATTTTCTCAAGGAAAAAAATAGCATGTCTTTTTTATTTTGTTATGCTTAGCTTTGCGATGCCAATTTGCATGTTCCCTATTTTGTTTATTTTATCTCAGGTTGCTCCTGATACAAGAAAAGGAGCAACTTTTGCGTGAATTGCGAAGCATTAATTGCAAAAATCGTAGTGAGCTAGAAATGGCTACTGTTCAAAGTGAAATACGTAAACTTGAACAAGATCTGAATACTGCAATGGAGTTGTCTAATAGAGCCATAGCTGATAGGTAAGCATGAATATAATTGCATGTTTATAATGCATCTGACTCAGCTTGTTTTTATTTTGAAATGAAGCATGATCAGTTTACATAATTCGATGAAATGTTTATTATTTTGCATTGACAAAAAGCTCTTATTTTAGATTAAAAATTCACGAACAGAAGCAAATGTTGCTTCAACAACTGAAAGATGTAATGCGTTTAACGACCAATTTAGAAACACAATTGAAAAGTATGTCAACAAGTACGTTATCGTTCTCGTCCAGTTCCAGTTTGGGTTCACTGAGTACAACAAGCAGCAAGGGGTCGCTCAGTTCTCTCAGCTTCACTGACATCTATGGAATTCCTCAGTGTTCTAGTTCCAGTGAACCGATCGATTTACAAGACTTGCACCGACGTGTTGAAAAACTATTTAATCCTGCCACTTCGGTCATGGGAAGCAATGACGACATGTCTTCATCTTCGCCTGCCATACAACCTGCCATGGCTGTAACTAATGTTCTCCTCTCTTCTCATTCTGCTCCTTCATTGTCACCCAGATCTTCCTTGTCTTCTGTTTCGCCACCGGTGTCCCCAAATGATTTCGGCCCTCCACCGACTTACGAACAGGCGTACATGAGCTCGGTAGAACGACAGCGTAGAGTTGCTCTTGGCTTACAGCACCCGTCATCTGTGCAGACTGCTGCAGTGCTGGACCAAGGACGGTTAGAAGATCGGCTAGCAGAACTGCACTTAGCACAGGCTTCGAAGGAGGAAGTAGTGCCGCCAACTGCCAGAGTAGAGGGAGCATTTGGGTTGACTTCAGGTTTGCCGAAAAGTCTCAATTTGGACAGTGTATTGACATCACGACCCATGTCTTTGTATGATTCTGGAAGCGATGTTACCAGTAATCCGCCATTGTCACCTATAAGCGAAACGGTTCCTGATGAACTTAAATCGAGTTGCTTGTCAGGCTCGAATACGCGAAGTGTTTCGGCAGCTGTAAGCGATGAGTCCGTTGCTGGTGACAGTGGGGTGTTTGAAGCGTCGAATAAACGTGAAGCTGTTATAACTGAGTTTAATGGCGAATCCGCACAAGTACAAATAAAAATGAGGTATAGTTTTGAAATTTTTTTTTTTTATTTTATAAATTTCTTAATTGGTTATTGTTTTAGGTATGCAAGTGCAGATGAATTGCTGCACATTGACATCGAAAGAGGTCGCAATTTAAAGGCACTTGCTTTTCCTGAAAATTGTAAAGTGTAAGTAGAATATTTAAAAAATTAATTTGTGTTTTTAATTTAATAGTTGTTAATTGTTTTTTTTCTAGTTGCATTAAGGCAGCTCTTCTTCCAGCTTCTAGTATGCTGATGTCATGCTGCACACACATTGTCACAGATCTGAACAAACCTACATTTGGTGAAACCTTTCGTTTTCCAGTTACATTAAATAAATTGTTTACTAAGACATTGCAACTAAATGTGTGGTCAGTAAGTGTGAATGATGAAGATCTCGAATGCCTGGTAAATTGTGTTAATTAAATTATATTTGTTGAATTTATTACAATGATCATTTTGTGGTTTTTAGGGAAGCAGTCAAGTGAGTTTGGCTGATTTTAATATTGAAGAGATATCAAACAAGTGGTATAATGTACTCAGTTTTCAATGTTTTTATTCGGGAAATAAGAAAACTATGCAAGAACGTGAAGTTAAAGTACGAGAATTTTAATTTATTAGATTCGAATTTGTTTTAAACTTCTAAACTTGTAATTAGGCCGAAGTTGATCCAACTCGTTTGATAACTGCAAAGAAAGATAATGGTAGCCACTCTTTCATTCCTGGAATTAAAGAAGAGAGCAGTGATGAATCAACAATCATATCGTCACAAACATCAACTCTTACTCGAAATCAAGGTCCCGAAGCGTTTGAAGGTGAATTCATTGAAGAGGATGATGATGAAGATGACGACGACGATGATGAAGATTACGAGCAGGATGCGATTGAAGAGGAAGATAATGATGATGACGACGATGACGAAAGCAGTTTAAACTTTGCTCAGCAATTGGTAATACAAATATAAAAATAAATGAATATCTGTATTTAATTTTATTTTCAAAAATAGGATCAAACTGTTATTATGGAAGAAGATATTAATCCTTTAGAAACTTGCGACAAGGAAACAAACACGGAATGTGTTTTTATTCCTGAAAAGGGATTGAAGAAAGGAAATGATGACAGTGCACGTGCAACTGTTGTTAAAAGGTCACAGACTTTTTCACCAAGTGCTCCTGTTACCAAAAGTGACTATATCTGCAAGCTCAATCGAAGTGACAGTGATAGTTCAATGCCTTTATATCGACGTGGCTCGTTTCAGAGGAATGCTCTTGAAAGAAGAAGTTTGAGATGGAAAAAGGTTTGTTTTGTTATTTTGTTAATTAAATATTTTTCAATTAATTTTATTATGTTAATAAATATTTTGCAGCATCCTGGAAAACATATGATGAGTGGTGGTGTCAATAGAACATCGATTGATCTGGAATTGGATTTACGAGCGCAGCAGACTAAGCTGTTTCAGCTAGAAGACGACTTAAATCGGTTGCGAGAATTGAAACGAAGATTAGAAGAAACAAAAGCTAAAGGAGATGGAGAATTGCCAACATGGCTAAGTGACAACGAACCTTTGCAAAGGCTTTTATCCAGTGTGAATAAAGAAGTAATTTGAATGATTTAAATATAAAAGAAATAGAGATTTATCGATAAATATTTATAGGTGATGAAACAGACTTCCGAGGATAAGAAAATTGAAAAACTTTTGAAGAAGACCTCGAGAGAAATCTACAAACTACGAAAAAGTCGTAAACAACAACCGAATGTGACATCATTTCGGTAAATTATAGGATTATGGTTGGGTTGTACTAATGTAGATGAAATCTTCAGTAAACTAAACTATAATTTAATCTAAGTTTAAATACTAGTTAAAACTTTGATTAAATTTAACTGACATTGGTACAACCAAGCCTAAGCGAATTGAATCACAAGTTTTCAATTAAGAAACAATTTTTTTCAAATAATTAGCAATTTTTAATATATTTTTTTTTTATTTTAGTGAGAAAATGGCATTTTTTACACGTGTCAATCTCCAAGTGCCTCCTTTACCACCGGAAAATGAACTTGACAATGCAAAGCCTAACACGTCCAATCAGAAGAACGCAGAATCAAAAGACGAAACAAAACTGACTTACACAGTCGATCCAGAATTAGGAGTTCATGTTTGAATTGGTGTAGTGTTTTAATGCACTACATTTTTTTTTCTATTTCAATCCCGACCATGCGCCTTGAAGTTGAACGGTTTTAACGTTCTGTGCCGTGGTTGATGTAACAGGAAGTTAGGAGTTGGTGCATTTCTCTTGGTTACCGCCATCAATTTTATTTTTTCAAGTGAATATTAATTACAGGGTCTGAAGTCAAAGCCAATTTTTGTGCCTAATTTAACTTTTCTTGTTAATGTTAAAATAAAACACATCGAGATTATCAGATTAATTTTTTGATTGTAATTTGCTTTTTTGGGTAAGATTTATTATTATTATTATTATTATTTAATTTTATTTTTTTTAAATGAGAATGTTAATTTGAACATTGTTAATTAATTTAGAGAATATTGGAGTTGGTAGCTTTGATGTGTAGTCAAATCAGAATGGAGGGCTTCCATAAACTGTTGAAAATAACGAAAACGCAAATATAAATTATTGTTTTTTAAATTAGTAAGTTTTTGCGGTACTTAAAATTCAATTTCAATGAAATAATTTTGTAAATTAGTTTTGATTTGATGTTTTTCTTTGTTCTTAATATAGTAAATCATTTTCACTCATTTAAAAAAAGAATCATCATTGCTTTCCGATTTTTTTTCAAACTATTTTTAGACGAAAAAATGTATTCAGATATTTTGTATAATGCTCTTAATTCATGTTTAGTAAAAAAGATGACATTAAAAGTTGTATTCAATTTTAGTTTATTCAACACAATGTCAGATGCGTGCATGAGTTAACTTTCAGATCAGGAGTCCAAATCCGTGTGTCAATATAAATAATCGGTAAGAATAATTAATTGTAACACAGATACGTCAGGATAGTGAACTTATTTTAAGCGATATAAAGAGGGTTTTCTACTCGGCGCCACTTTTGCTCCAGAGGACCATGAAATTATTACAATAAATGCACCCGGAATAAAAACTAATAATTGAGCGAAGACAACTTCTTTGAATTTTAAATTATATGTCTTACAACTGCTGAATAATTCTGTAAAACAAATCACAATTAGAATATTAATGTGTTGGAACCATTTAAATTTAAAGTCTTGTCACACCAATAGTTGCAAAGGAACACTAGCTGAGAAATACTTAGAATATTCCTGACGTTAATAAGTGTTAATGAAAAATCCATGGCACAAGGAAAATATTTTTAGTTAGCTTGGAAATTCCCTTGCAGTAATTACAAGTTTTTCTGGTTGGGTCAACATTTTCAATTGAGACAGCAAATTATTTGGATCCCAACACTTGGTTGCCATTGGGTTAACTTTAATATTTAATGTTAATATTGAATAATAACTCAATATTTTAAATTAAAAAGAAATAAATATGTATAAATACAAATTTATATTGAAACTAGCTAAAATATGCTTTGATTTTTGAAATGTCTGGTCACAAATGATTAACAACAGCAAATTTTATCATGAAAAGCATAGAAACAGAACAGTACCCGATGTCATAATATTGTGCAGTTGTACCAGATTAAAAAAATGCAAAATAAACAATTTGAAATCTGGGTTCACCCCGGAAAAACAGGTTAAAGAAAGATAAGATTCAAATTTTATCATTGCAATTTAATTTACAGTCATACAATATAAAATTGTTTTGAATTATTTTTTTGAGTGTTTTTTATTGACGTAATTGACAAAACATGGAGAAAGAAAATCAAACGAAGCAAAACTTTCTTCTCTCTCTTTTTGCAGTTTGTAAAAGTCCATGCCGTTGTTATTTTCTGGAGGACGTGTTTGTCTGATGCAGACAAATCATCCGATCCAGGGCTGATTCGTGATAAGATTGGATTCGACGACATTGTTTATTTGGAATATTAAACCCATCTAACAAAAAAATCTCGAACAGGGCAACAAGATAGCTGCAGCCAGCCCTGTTAATAATTTATACTTTGAATTTCATTTTTAAATAAATGTGCACTTATTATTATTATCATCAACCCAATTGTAAGCCCACTAACAGATCCTATCATCTATCGTCAAAATTAATCATCAAAATCATTAACGTTCTACTCTATCTAGTAACTCATGAAGTTTTCAAATTTTGCCACCAGAAGACATTTCTTAAATATCGTAAGACGTTTTAACGTTTAAACTTTTATTTTTTTATTTAATTATACAGTTCAACAGAAAAATTAAAAAATAAAATTATAAAAATAAAAAAATTATCAATTTATATTATTAGCAAGAGCGCAGCCATTTTACTCACATTTCATCAACCAATGAAAAGCCCATCTCCCATCACAAACTACAACTTCCGCCACAATGGCGGATTTTATCTCACACTAAGCAATTCGTTATTAGAATTTCGATTGAAGATTGATACAAGAAGAAAGGTTGGAAAAACTTATGGAACAAAAAAAACGATTGCAAAAGAAGAAACAAGCAAATCAATGGACGCAAACACAACTGACAATTCAGGAAAAGACAGTCAACGACCACAGGAGGGTACATCAAATTCCTTACTACCATGCAAAGAATTTTTTGTCATCTTTCTAGGCTCTTTAACAGCCGAACAAAATTGGACGCATTCAAAATTATCATATGTGCTAAACGAAATCCGAAGCAGAGGACAAAACACAAAAGTAAAACTGGAAATCCGCGCATCTGTTGTCAAGGGAATTGATGCTCAAACCAAAGATGTTTTATTTGCTCATCATCTTAAGTCAATGTCAAGGTTCGCTCAAACTGCACACGATCGATGTCTTTTCACCTATTTAACCAAACCAAATCACCAAGATACGTCTTCCACGAGTCAAACTTGTTATCTTTTTCTTGCTGATAATGAAAATACGGTAAGATTCGATGAATTGAGTTATGTAACTCACTAAGTGATGTGACGTGGTTTATTATTAGTAGATAAATAATCGAGTTTTAATATGTTGTAACCGTTGAATTAATGTCAATGGCTAAATTAGTCTCCGAATTTGGAAATTTTCTATTTTCGACTCTGATGATGTGATGGCATTGGAAAGGGAAAATTTGAAATTTTTTTAAGATAAATAACAAGGAAAAAAAAATCGAAGATAAAAACATAAAATTTTATGGTGGTTTGATTTATTATTCGACCTTGGATAGGGAACATAATGTACAATAGTCGATTTATTAAATAACAAAAGAAGAAGAAATGGGCTAGAGTCCAAGGTACTTTATTTTATGTGGTAAGAAAATTTTAAGATAATTAAAAATGAATGAAAACTATAATTAACGAAATTATCTCTTATTATTTGTTGTTATTATCATTTTTTGTTACAAACTTAAATTCCAAACGGTTTGTTTACACAAATAAATCAGTTAAAACGAATTTAATCGCCCTCTTGCGGCAATGGTTTCAAGTTTTGAACGAATTTGAAGAAAAGTGAAAAACCAGTTGATTCCGAATTAGTTTACTCAAACTTGCTGTCGAGTCAGGCACTGCCAGTCGTTGAAATTTTATTAATAAATGAAAAGAACAACCATTTGCATACTCAACTGTGTATCTTAGACGATGAGCTAAATTTAGAATTGTAATTCTAGTTCCGTTCAAGTGGCAGAATGCAACCATGACTTAACTGTCTAAATTGAATTTCAACTTGGCATAAGTGTGTAAAAAGATAATTTATTATATCTTAAATGATTCATAGGTGAGTTTGCTACTTTAAATTTAATTGATTATTTGGCGTCAAAAAACCGGAAACTGCTGTCGTAACCGTATGTAATTTGATTTATTTCCAATTTATTCAAATTAGTAAATAAATATATATATACAATTTATATTTTATTCTATATAAATAAATGAAGTAATGGAATGAGTCATTTTTTAACGAATAAACTTGACTTAACTTTTATTGTGCTGATAATTTCTTATCAGTTGGGAGTTTATAAATCGCATTTTATTTATTTTGGATGTTATATTCGTTGATACATGTAAATTATTTGTCCACTTCTATTTATAATAGCGAGATATTTTGTTTTTCGAATTAACTAACAAGTAATTTTTAACCTCAAGTGTTTACTCGGCCGTTAATTTATGGTTGATCTAAGTATAGTTTTTATTTTTGCAGGTTCAACAAGTTTTCACAGCTATGCAAGAATCGACTAGAGAAATGCAGTTGCTATCAATTGGTCAACAACAACAACAACAACAACTTACACCGCATTTACAATTAACCCAAGATGGCCGATCTACTCAACATTTTGAAGTTATGTACGTTGGTAAAATTAAGGTCTCCCATTGCAAAGCTCCACCGACATTTATCGATGAAGCGTTAGAAAAATTTCGACAACATGAATTGGAAAAAATTCGCATTCGAGCTGCACAAAATCGGCAACGACATGGAAGTGGGACTGGGCCAATGTTGACGATTACCAGACCACATTCGTTTGGGAAAAGCTTTTCGGTTAAAGAAAACGAACTTCGAAAGCAGGTTAATGCCCTGTTAGCTGGTGGAGATGATTCGGCCGAGGAATTAAATAATCACAGCGATTCTAGTAGTGTTGAATCGCTTGTTCCTGGCGGTAGTTATGGCAATTTGTCTGATATCTGGAATAGTAATCGTGTAAATGGCGATGCATTAGGACCTGTGCAGAGAGCTAGAAGTAACAGCGGAGATGCGATGAAGCTTAAGGGATTGAGTGGAAGTGCAAATGATATTGCTAGTTTAGCAAGAAGACCAAGAAGTGAAACGGTTGGAGGTGGAGGCAATTCGGAGCAGAATAGGACAATGTTATTTCAAATTGGAATCAATGATTTGAGTTTGATTAGTCTTGATAACAAACTGGTTATTCTACATATTTATTTCCGAGATATTTCACATTGCTCGCAGGTAAATTAAATAAAAAGTCTTTTTATAAATACAGGCAGTCCTCAGGTTACAACCAAGTTCTGTTTTTACATGTTGTTAACCGGCATTTGTATGTGGCTCAGAACAGTTATGTATGTTTATATCTAGCCAGGAACATTTCTACCATTAGGCAAGACTAGGCGGCAAAAGAGCGGAAAAAATTTTAATTTGAAATCAAACAGCGAAAATTTCTTTTAGCAAATTAGGAGAAAAAAA
>JAQFZN010001288.1:0-17086 GCA_034687075.1 Geophilus carpophagus | reverse complement strand
TTGTATTACAGAATAAAAAGTATTTGTGACTTGATTAACTACAATAATGATCAATATCGTAATCATTATTTGGCGAAATGTGCCAAAAGACAAGCAACAAGTCCAAAAAGTGGGCAAAATTCCAGTTATAAGAAGTTCAGTAAATCAGTCTGACAGTAATAAAATCTTCAATTATCACAACTTCAATTCTTCATGTTCTCAAAATATCAAATTGATTTGGTCATTGTGCCAAATTGCTTTATTTTAATTCAATTTTTGTGCATATACTTCTTAATCTATATTTCTATGTAACTCTTTTTGAGTACTTATTTTTTACTTAATTTTTAATAATAGAAGCCTACATTTAAGCAATATAAAATTACTGCTGTAACATTATACTGAAACCTAGGTGATTACAACAAATAGAAGATTATAGTAATGCTCTTATTTTACGACTTAATAATTACAATTATTAATATAGTTGTCTATTAAAAGTTTTACAAAATATATAGAGTTAGATCACGTTTCTGTTAGATTAGCCCACATTTATGTTTAATTTTTAAAACAAAATTAAGCAGATAAATTAAAAGTTGATGTAAAATCATTAAATGCGTTTAATGCTAAAAGTTAGAGCAACATTTTTGCATGTGAAAATGACTAGGTATCACACGAGTTTCTTTGGATTTTATTAGTCACTTTACAATGAATATGTTATTGTTTTTATATGGAATTTAATAATTTGTAGTAGTAGTTTAGAGATAATACTACTCGAGGTCATGTTTATAGAAAAATTCATTAGAAATCAAGATAACTTGAGTGGATCAATGAACATTAAAATCAGTAAAAATCATTTTCTCGTTCATAGTTTTATATTTTGTGTAAATGTTTGTAAAGTTAATAAGTTAACATTAAGGCTGTATAAATAGTGTTTCAGCAGATATAAACAGCTTAAATGTGTATTATTAATTCTCTTATTTACTCTAAGAGCAATTTCTAAAATGAAAAACAAAAACATTAAAAAATAAATGCTTTTTTCTAGTTTAAATTTTTTTAAAAATTTTTTATCAGCTTGTTCAGGAGATTGCCATTAAATAATCTATATCCACCATGTCCTTTTAAAACTATTTTTCTTCTCTCCCTTTCCTGTTGAGATTACAAGTATAGGTGTCAATTACTAACTAAATACAAAGAAATACATTCAAATTAAATTAAAAAAATCCATATAATCTACAGCAGTTAAACCACAAAATGATCATTTATCAATTATTTTTCAAAAAATTTAACAAACATTTAATTTTATTCTAATAAACAAACCAAAAATAAATATAAACCAATTCTAAACAAACTCACCTCTCCATTCTGCGTACTCTTCCACTGCTTCCTCTCATGCTCACTCACAACCTTCCCTGCACCATCATAATACATAAACAATTTAAGATTATCATGGATTATCTTCTCGACCGCCTTTCTTCCACCACTTGCATAAGCATCAAGCAGTTCGCCTCCCTTACGGTAGTTGGCCAGCCGGTATAGAGGATAAATTTCTTCAGCACTCGGCTGACTAGCTACTCGGTCCAAAACCAGGCCCGGGTGCTCCTGCCGGACAGTTGTTGATGCCCCTTTTCCAAAACAATTACCCATCGCCTCCACCTCGGTCACCTGGCTCCATTTTACAACTCACGCCCAATATCACTTACTCAATGCAATGAAACGCTTGGAAGCCATGTAATTTAAGTCAACTCACTGCACGATTCAATCACCTCTTACATGATTCCATCGTTTTCTTGTTCAGTTGTTGTTATTTTACAGTGTTTATGCACTTGTTTCAGTTTGTAGGTGACTGGTTTCAAGTGTTGAGTGTGGCATACATATAGGTCTTTATCTGTTCAGGTTTGTTTGCTTGTTGTTGGTATTACCCACGTGTTTGTCGCCATGGTAATAGGACGCTCAATGTAATGCGCATTCTCTAGATAATAGTGAAGGAATTGTGACGAATTTTTCTAACGATTTCCTTTATTTTTTGTTTTTTTTATTTATTGTGCTTTTTTTTAGTTATATTTAAATTTATGAATTATTTTAAAATGTGTCAATTGGTTGAGTGTTTAATTTATCCTGAAGTAATGTTTTATTGATTTTTGAATTTTAAATGTTCCATGTTAAATGTTGAATTTTAAATTGAAAAGATAAATTTTATTAATTTTTTTGTTATGTTTAATTTTTAAAAAAATTGTGTGCATAAATTGATACATTAATGTTTAATTTATTTAAAAATAATTATTGTTTTCGAAATAATTAATAATTAAATTTAAAGTCACAACTTATTTTTTTAAAAAATTCAATTTTAAAAATCTATATATACTTTATTTTTAAACCTGTTCGTGACAGTAAAAAATGTTTAAATTATTGGTACTTTTTAATGTCTGACTTGAAACTTTGATCTATTTTGAAACACCAAATCAATAACTTAAAAAAATATAAATAAAACTATCTACTTTTTGCATTTCATCATTAGGTGGCAGCAATTTAGACAAAGCACGTAACCTCACAAAATACAAAGTGAGATATAAAACTGTTCTAAGCTCATTGATTCACGAAACAATTTCTTTTATATTATTACACTCCTTTTCCTAATAAGAAAATCTTGTAATAAAAATATGATAATAAAATTTCATTCATTCCTTATTCCAAATAATCACTAAATCATTGTTTTTTCCATTTAACTTCTATATCAACATTTTCTAGCTACACTGACCGAACTAACGGAAACATTCACATATAACCTTTACCAATGACCGGAAGTGACCTTTTCAAATCTTGATTATATTTTTCTTGACCAACTTCCAGTTATTCTGTGGATATAGCCCCACGTGCACAATGGTAGTTTTATCACTTTCTTACATTTTTATTTCTTTTCTATTGATTCAAACAACAGGTGAGTGAAAATTATTACACATTTTTATTACTTACAGAGTGTTAAATTTAAAATATATGAAATCCTAGTTTCTGATCCTGATGATGATGATGATGATGTTTGTGATGCTCCAGTAGCAGATTCTTGTTTCAGTGATGTGCAAGATGATTTAAAATTTATTTTTGATCCTAAAAACAATTTTATGAGAGCAACTAATGAAACTGCGTTAAAGGATTTATGCGAGTAAATTTTTATTAAATCTTTTTTTTATTGCATTCAAAATATTTTTATCTTTTTTATAGTGCTTGGAAGGATTCGTTGCAATGCACTAGAGATATAGTGGACACAACATGTACAAAAGAAGAAGGAAAAGAAAGATTTGATGTATGGAATGATGGTTTAACTCGAGGTGTTAATTTATTGTGTCATAACGGAATGATAAATTTAAAAGGTATTAAATAATAATGAAATAATAAATAATCAGTACAATTTAGTAATATAGTTTTAAACATATGAAATTATTTTTATTTAGCTATTGCTGATACAGTTCAATGTTGGAACATGGTCACTTTTTTATACTGTGTTGAAAATAGAACACATTTAAACCATATTGACGATTTGCTTAAGACCTCTTTATCTGGTGAAGAATGCGAGTAAGTTTTATATTAGAAAATTTTCAAGTTTCTGACTCGTGGTCGATAAGTAAGATTAGTAAAAGTCACAGAGATATGCTCGATTAATAAGTAGGATATTCAGAAATAGCTTTTTTTATGCATGATTTCCGCATTTGCAATAAATTTTTTTAGAATTTTTATCAATTATTATTTTTATTTAATTGTAGGAATATCAAATTTGCATTTGATGATTGCCATTGGGAGGCTACAAATTTGCAGTGTCCTGTATATGAAGTTGTACGCAGTACTATAGAACACTTTCTTCGTGAACTTTTCAAGGAAATTGACTGCGAAGAAAAAGCAGAACCAACCAAACAAATGTTGATTAATTGTTCAAGTTTTATTACATTTTCATTCTGTTACATAATTGTATCACTTTTTGTTTCTTCTAGTAATATTTTTATGTAAACTAATAAACTAGATACAGTTTTTGATACTATGAGATTTCTATTAAATTAGACTTCTTGGTTAGGATTAAATAAAGCATTTAACCTGAAATTTCAAACATTTTGCTTTTAAAAGTTCTTTAAAAGACAAATAAAATTACAGGTTATAACGAATGATTTATTTGCACCAGATGTATTTTACAACCAACATAATGGTGACTAATATCCTGTTAATAATTTATCCTATGAAATATAGTTGATTAAAAAAGAAATTCATCAAATTTTGAAATATAAAATTAAAGTGTATCCGGACAAGAATTAAAATTATTTTATATTTACATAACTTTATTTTATACCTGAAACAAGAAAACAATTTGATATATTTAAATGATTTGACGATAGGGGCACAAAAGTAAACCACGTGATTTCCATATGTCTGCCATAATTGCTATAAACACTAGATCGAAGACAGAGTAATTACTCATTTTTATACGTCCTGACACAGTGCTTTCGTTGATGCAGAGAATTACTCATTGCCAGAATGTGGAAGAAGTTTAAAACGGTTTAGAAAACCATAAGTTTAAAAACTTCAACATTGAAATAATTAAGAAGAAAAAAAACTTATCTCATGTTTTATTTAATGAATGAAAAGTTTTCAATTTCAAGGTAAGTCAGGTTCAATGTCCTGATTTTTATCAAAACATGTTTACTTATTTTCTCTATCCTTTCCATTGAATATTTTAGGGCAAAAAATTAAAAAGTTATGACGTCACCAGCTATTCGTCGCGACTGTATTGGGTTTTTGGATTTTTTAAAAGCGGTGGGAATTGGAAACGAAGACACAACTAAAGAAAAATTAAGGGATGTTTATAACCGCGAATATAAACCGTCTGTCAATTTTCGATTACCATCTTATAGTCAGATGTTATTCAACTTGAAAAGATGTGGTTTGGTGAGATTAAAAGATGGCGAATACATCCATTTCACCAGCAAAGATAGGCTATTGAAGAGAAAAAATTTAAAGAAAAATAAATTAAATACTACTAATTATAATTTACCTGGTACCAGTGAGGAAAATCAAGGATCTTCCAGTCAAAAATATGAAGAAAACAAAGGATCTTATAGTAAAAAAGGTGGATCACTTCTACTATCTGTTGATCAACATGTTGCATTACGGAGCCAAAAGGTAAAAAAAGTATTAAATAAAACAAAAATTTGAAAATTTATTTTATTTTAATTGATCAGTTGGTGACAACAGACATCCCATTACCTCTGGCTCAAGTTTCTACACAAGAAAATCCATTTAGTTGTCCATTGTGTAAAATAGCTTGCAATACACAAGATCAATTAGAACTTCATCGAGCTGGTCAAAGACATAAACTAAATTGTTTGAAATTTAAGTTAGATTTAAAAAAGTAAAACTAAATTCGACTTCATTGATATTGTTTTAAGTTATATTGACTTTTGAATTTTTTTCTCATTTAAATTAGGAGTCATTTAGTTAAAGATAAAGGTGCAGTTACTGTTACTGCTGTCAATGTTACGAGTTATAGTCAAGAAGATGGTTTGGTTGAGTTAGCTATTCAAGAAGGAGAAGTAAAACGGTTTAATTTTGAAGTTAAAAATGATGGCAAGGGACCTGTTGTACTGCATTCTTGTTTTACACTCAAACATCTTCCTGGTTGTATTTTGGATGATCATCAGGGTGTTTCGCTTGGTCTCCGATCTGTGCAAATAGCTGAAGGTAAATTTGTTTACAATTAATTTATCAATTTATTAATGATGACGGCTGATAAGTGTTGAAAAATAAAGAACACGCTTTCTTACGTAGCACTCTTAGACCGGAAACTGAGGTATTACTACATTCGGAATAAATAATAGAAAGATTTTTAATTTATTTTTTAAATTTTATTTGGAAATTAATTAAATTAAAAAATTGTGTAATTATATTTTCTCATTTTATATTTCAGGTGAAAAATATGTTATTTTGGCTACCTGTAATGGCTGTTTAGCAGGTTATGAAAGTGTGCCTATTCTTTTTAAAATTAGTCGTGATACTTCCTTTCAAATTTTGCGTACTGTGGTCATTATCACAGACACACCGTTAACAAAGCAGTTACTTCCAACCGCGCCATTTAAACCTCCACCGCGAGCTACAATTAATCTTGCTGTGCCCTTATTTGAGCCAGGATTACCTTTAGATAAGTAAGGAAATAAAACTTATGTTAATGAATTTATTTATTTATTTAATTTCTGATTAAGGACTGACTCTCAAGATGAATTGGAAAAAGTTCTCGAATTAAAATTTTATAACATTCCTTCAAGTTTAAGAACTTTAAATAATCACGGTATGAAGATCTTTACTGGGATAACTCCTTCGCAGAAAGTTCAATTGACGTCATTGGTGTATGTAAATTGTCCTTTGATCATTTATTGATGAGAAATTTTGTTTAAAAAATAATGTTTTCTCTTTTTGTTTTTAGTGTTGATTTTGAATCTGATCTTAACTTAGCCAATTATTGTCGTTGTTTTCGAAATCTTTTATATTTGGAAGAAATCCAAATGGAAGTTGATGTCCGTTGTTTCGATATGACAGACGTCGTTATGACAGAAGTTAAAGGGAAAAGCCACATGTTGCAATTAGAAGTGATGAGTTAAAAATTATTGTTATTAATTTAAATAAAAATAGATTAAATTGGTTTATGTAAAAAAAATATTTTCAGGTACCAGGATTAGCTGAAAATCGGCCATCTTTAATAAGAGGTGATAAAATCTATGTAAAAACTGCATCAGATCATAAGGAATTTGAAGGAATTATTCATGTTGTGAGACTAAAAGAAGTTTGGGTAGGATTTGGTCCAAATTTTCGCAAAAATTTTATTGAGAGATTGAAATTCAATGTACGATTTTCTGTAAACCGGCTTCCGATTCGGATACAACATCGAGCAGTTGATATGGCTGATGAATTAGCACTTTCATCTTTTCTTTTTCCCACTTGGGATTCAACTGTTCCTTGTAATAGCCCCTTATTGGAATCAAAGTAAATTAAATACCACAACAAATTTAATTTTTATTTTTAATTTTTAATCTTTTTAGTTTTCGATTTTACAACCGTCTTATTGAAAACAATTTCGAGCAACAGCAAGCAGTTCGACATATAGTTGCAGGAACTTCGAAAACGGCGCCGTATATTATTTACGGTCCACCAGGCACCGGAAAAACGGTTACTTTAGTAGAAGCTATTAAACAAGTTCTAGTTTTCCATCCTAACGCTCATATATTGGCATGTGCACCAACTAATAGCGCGACTGATTTAATAGCTGAGAAACTTATTGAATATGACCATGTCTCTAAAGAAAAAATTTTACGTATGCACGCTCTTACGAGGAACTTCGATAATGTACCGATTAAAATTAGGGTTAGTTTGTTCATTCTCATTTTATAATGTTTTAAATACTTTTAATGGTTAATTTTTATTTTCTAGAATATAAGCAATTGTAAAAATGATAAATATTTTTTGCCAAAGCGAAATAAAATGGGGAAGTATCAAGTTATAGTGACTACATTAGTTACAGCTGGAAGGTTTGTATTTATTTTAAAAAAATAATAATTTTTTAAGTATTAAAACGTTTTTTTTTCTATTTCAGACTTGTATCCGCCAGTTTTTCTCGCAGTCATTTCACTCATGTCTTTATTGATGAGAGTGGACAAGCAGTTGAACCGGAAGTTCTAGTTCCAATAGCTGGTATATTGGATTCAAAAGAAGGTTCAAACGGTCAATTAATTCTAGTTGGCGATCCAAAACAATTAGGACCAATTTTAAGATCACCTATTGCTATTAAACACGGGCTAGGTAAAAATTAATTAGTGAGAATTACATAAATTGACTAATTTAAAATTAAATGAAAAATATTTTTAGGTATATCACTCTTGGAAAGGTTAATGCAAAGGGAACCATACTTAAGACAAGCTAATGTCGATTCATCAGGAGGTACTTACAATTCAAACATCATAACTAAATTGATTCGTAATTATCGTTCGCATCCATCACTTCTTAAAGTGCCTAATGAATTATTTTATGATGATGAATTGTTGGTAATTAATTTATCATACACAAATTATTTTATTAATAATTTATTTAATTAAATATTTATAGGCATTTGCTGATAACTTGGCCAGAAACCAGTTGTCTCAATGGGAAAAACTTCCTCGAAAGGGGTTTCCTATCATTTTCCATGGAGTTGTTGGGAAAGATGAGCAAGAAGAACGGAGTCCATCTTTTTTTAATCGAGCCGAGGCTGATATTGTTGTTCGTTATATATCAGATCTATTGGGTAGCAATGTAAAACCTGAGCATATTGGTGTGATTTCGCCGTATAATCGCCAAGTACAAAAAATCAGAGCAGCTTTAAAATTTCTTTCGAATAAGAGAGAGAAAATGAAGGAAATGAATGATCAAGATCCAACTAAAGTCACTGTTGGTACAACTGAGGAATTCCAGGGACAAGAAAGGAAAGTTATTATTATATCATGTGTGAGGAGTAATCCTGATCTTCTGAAACTTGATTATACTTTCAAGTTAGGTTTTTTAAAAAATCCGAAGGTGAATTTTGTAAATATTCTAAAATTCTGTTTAACTGATTTCTTTCTTTCGTACAGAGATTCAATGTGGCTGTGACTAGAGCAAAATGTCTTTTGATTATGATTGGAAATCCACATTTGTTGCGGTTGGATCCAAATTGGGATATGTACGACACGTGTTATTTAGTTTTATTTATAAATATTTTATATATTTATACCTATTTAATTTCAAATTTAGGTATTTGGAATATTGTTTGAAGAATAAGGCTTATACTGGTTGTTTTTACACTTCAAATGGAATTGCGGATGAATTAATGGTGAAATTGAGTAACCTTAAATTAGGTATTTAAAGTTTTATTCATGTTGAGTATTAATTATTAATTAGTAAAATTAAATATTCCATTACTTTAATTTTAGGTGATGATGCAGATGCAGCTTTAAAAAATGTTCTTTCAAGTGTTTCTTCGGCAGAGGAAACACCATGGCGTTCAGATATTTAATATTTACAATATAATCAGTTATATTAGGATAGAAATAATTTAATTATTAAAAGTTTATTTAAATTTTGGAAAAATATCAAACTTTTTTAAAGAATAAATATTTGTATTATGTAGTAACTTAACTTAAAATAGTTCTGTCTTATTCTAAATTTTTTCTAATTAAGTTTGTTATTCGATTTAAAAGATAAAAATAAATGCCAATTCAGAAAATTTAAACGAATATTTATCTTGAATTTATTAATAATCAAAAGGTGCATTCAATGTCTTCGCTTTCCTTACTAGGCTTTGTTGCTTTCCGAAACAGGAAGTAGACGCGGCGATTTACACCATTTTTAGGAAATCGGTTTTCCGAAAGCCACTTGGGAGTCGCTTTCTGACAAGGAAATCTGATTTCATCTGCCGCCATCTTGTTTTGAGAGCGGCACATGAGTGGTTAGCAGAAGAAGAATTAAGGATTTCTCACTGTGTGATAGAAAATCCATCTTTTGGAAATGATAAAGTAAGTACAAAATAATTCAGTTTCTATAATGCAAACTGAATTATTTTTATGAACATTTAAAAACTTCTATTTTTATATAAACCAACTATTGTGAAAAGCAACTGGCTGTAATCTGTTGTAAGTCAAAGCAGATTTCGTTGATTTCATGAAATTAAAGAACTTGGCTTTTGGAAAGCTTTCAATTATTGAATGCACCTATTGATACCGACAGAGCATCATTTGAAGTAAATTCTAGAAAAAATAAGACAAAATCATTACTCACTTGAAAAGTTTTATTTTATTAGTATAAAAGTTTATTTTCATCTATTTAATTTTTAAGATATAATAAAGTCTAATAAGGGTAAATAAAAATTATTTTCATCATACTTGTATTTTCATATTAAATATAAAACAGATAAAAATCGTATACTATGCTAAGGTCTGGTTTACAATTTTTCAACCATTTTTAACCAACACTGTAAGTTTCTTACTCCTAATAACATCAATTATACCAATTTTTAAAAATTGAATTAAAACAACAAAATATAAAGAAAAAAAGCTAAATTTAATTCTTCACTAAATCTACGATAATGCTTATATGTAAAAAACTCTAAAATTTTTATTTTAATTAAAAAAATTTCATAAATTTCACTTTACCAAACACGACAACATTCTCGATATTGTAAAACTATTCACCATACACGTTCTAAAACATTATATTTAACCATTCTTATTGCTGAAATTAAAATAAATGTGAAAACGGAAAATATACATAATAATAATTAACAATAAAAGAAAACAACGTATACAAAAAAAAATAAAATATTAATAATAATTATAAAATAAAATAAAAAATGTATTAATAATTATAATTATTTAGAGATCTTAAAATCGGAATAACTTTGGCATTGAATTATTTGACAGAAAAAGTGATATTTAAAGGTTTGACCTTTCAATATCCCTTCACCTGAATGAAATAAAGGATGTATATTTCCTGAGTGCATGCAATTATTGTACTTAGTGGTTTAAAAAATTGAATAAATACTGAATTGAAATTATTCTTTATGACGATGAATATAAAATTTGTTTATGCACTGAAAAATAGATGGAAATTTTACTACACGGTTTAGTTTTTGTATATTTAGTACAAAATAAATGAAAATAACATGAAAATAACTTATAATATTATTAATAACTGTTATAGTATGAATGTAGTTAAAAACTAGTTTGATGTAAGGGAAAATCAGACAAAAGCTAAGCCTATTTCTGATTTTCCTATTTATTTTGTAATAAGTACTTATTTTTTCAAATATTATAAAATTATTCTGATTACTGTTTATATCATGCACAATACACAGACCTTACACTTATTTTTAAAAATTATTCTGATTGATTTTTTCATTTTAAAAATGAAATTAATAACAATTTTTAAAAATAACTTTGCAAACATGGAATTCAATGCTAAATAAAATATTGAAGTAAATAAAATAACTGAATTCAATTCAGGTGCATTAATTTCCTGAGTGAAATTTAAAAATGATGATATCCAGCATCAAAATAAAATCTTGTCCTTGAACACAATATTATTAGAGTTTGTGCACTCATTGTTACTTTTACTTATTTATTTTTTATTTGGTTGATTATTTCTATTTTAGTGTATATGACAAGAATTTCATCACAAATTTGACCATTACTATTATAATTTTACTAATTAGAACTTAGCAGCCAATTATTTGTATTATAATCAAATAATACATTAATAAAAATTAAAAATAAAAATAGTGCAACTGACTGATCATCACTCTAATTTCTCTAAAAACGATAAAAAGTGCTAAATAAAAAATAACCTAAACATAAAAACGCTTTAAAAGCAAATATAATTACAGCAATGATAATAAACTGAAAAATAAAATCCTTAATTATATTTTAAAATAAAAAATCTTTTACATCTTAAAAAATTAACTTGATTCAAATCCAATTTGTTGATCTTATCAATTTCAATCAATCCACATCTCAATGTATTATTTCTACCTTTTTCTGTCATTAATTACAAATTTTAAACATTTATAATCAATTAATTCCAATAATTTAAATTTAATTTAATTCAATAATCCCAATCGAATACTTTTAAAAATCTTTAAAAACTTATCAAACTTCCATCAGAGGGCATGGCTTTATCATCAAATTTTTCTTTTCCAATTTAACCCTAATTTAAAAGCAAAAATGATATCAACTTACTTCTCAACAATAATTCTCACCCAAAGCCACATCTTCAAATAAAAAAAACGATTTAATAAACCATTAAACATTTTTCTTGCTACCTTTAGCATTATCAGAAGCCTGTTTCTTGCCAGACTGTTTCTTATTCAATTCGCTTTGCAATTTCTCCAACTGAACCTTTTTCATCTCTGATACCTTGACTCCAGTGTGTTTCCTCACATGTTGTGTATAAGCAGCTCTCAAAGCAAACATCCGGAAACAATACTCACACCGATATGGCTGTTCACCGGTGTGCAGTCGACGATGTTGATCGCGATTTACTTTCTGAGTGAAACTCTTGCCACAAAAATCACACTGATACGGTTTTTCTCCAGTGTGTATTCGTATATGTTTCTGTAAATGATGCTTATCAAAAAAAGCTTTGCCACACATTTCGCACATGTGCTCTTTAATGCCTTCGTGTGCACTTTTCATATGCAAATTGAGTGCACTTTTTTGCATGTATCGATTTCCACATAATGGGCATGTGTATCTTTCTCCAGTGTGTGATCTACGATGTGTATTTAAAGTACTCATTTCAAAATACACTTTTCCACATACGTCACACATGTAGGGCCTTTCTCCTGTATGACGTCTTCGATGACGTTGTAAATAGCATTTGGAATAGCACGGTTTTCCGCATACATCGCAGCGGAAATCTTCTTTGGCTTCATCGGTGAGGTGTTCAAAGTGATGAATATTCAATCGATGTCTATTGGAAAATCGCATCGAACATTTGTCACAAGTGTACGATTTCTCGGTGTGACTTTGGAGATGATTAGCGAACTCTTCGTTATTCTCGAATTTCATATTACAAATGTCACATGACAATTTCTCATCCATTTGTGAATGTTCCGTTTCCAAATGCTCAATTAAATCTTTTCTGCTGTTGATGATCGACGCTTCACAAATAGGGCACTTGATTTCATCAAATTTACTCGACGTTGACGTCACTTCAGGTACTTTTTTGCCATTTCCTTTAAGTCGAGTCGACTTTAGAATGAGCTTGTTTGTGGACGAAGTTGCTTTACGATCAGGTGAAATTCTTCCTCCGATGCACATCACTTTCATATACGCAGAAGCAGCTACTGGGATCCTTCTTGCGCTCCATCTTTTCACCTTTCCACTTTTACCTTTTGCTTCATAAGTTTCGTCTTCTTCTTCATCATCATCTTCCTCTTCCTCTTCCTCATCATCTTCCTCCATTTTAATTTCAGGTTTCACTTCATCAGCTTTTTTTGCATCTTCTTCTTCTGATTGGACGATTTTCTTGAGCCGTTTTCGAAGTGGACGTTTTCTCATCTCCGATTCCTCATATTCTTCCTGAGTTAATGGATTTGAAACGACTGTTGGCTGGTTTGTACTTAAGGACGGATACTGTTGAACAGTATTGATCTCAACTTCGTATTTCCTTTGAGGTTCCACGATTGTCAATTCGTCACCAAAATCAGAAGAATCACTCAGTACTTCTGTTTAACAACAAAATATTATTATTAAACCAACATAAATGCAAGGTAGTATGAATAACAACGGAATAAATGCTTCCAATCAAATTCAATTATTAATTTTTAATTTCATTTTATTTCAAAGAAATTTACCGATTTTTTTAAATTTGTATGAATAAATAAATAAATGTATCAAATTCATTTGATTTTACTTTATTGAAAATTAAATAAAACTTCAACAAAAATTAAGAAATTGTTTTTAAAGTAAATAATTATTTTATTCGAATAAATTTAATAATATTCAAGCTTATTACAGCAGAAAATATTTTCTTTTACATCTTACCAGAAGCAAATATGCTATTTTAACCATACTGCCCACAGTTAGACAATATACCTTTATATTTATATGCTGTATCAATATTTCTTGGTCTTAAATTCCATGTTTGGCAATTTGATGATTGAGAAATATCATTTTCATTTGTTTTATTCATCATGTTTAATGGATGGTATTCTGTTTTGATTTTAACCAAAGCAGTTGGTTCTTGTATATCCTCATGGTGCTAAATTAAATTTAAAAAAATATTAATTCAAATAAAGATATCTAATAAATGAATATTTCAATTTTACTTTTGTATAATCGGAATAAGTGGGCATTTCTCCTGATGATACAACATCAGAGTTCAAGCCATCATTATGAGCCATGTTATTAGTTCCTTCGCACTCGCATTGTTGATTTTCTTCAAAATTTGAGGATACCTTGAGGCATCCAGTGTCCCATAGTTTTTGCAAATTGAGTAAATGGGTGAGGAAATGTTGATCCGATTCGAATTTACCACAGTCGCGAAGATGACACCATAGTTTATGAGTGTCGACAGGACAGGAGATTTCGATGGTACAATACTCACTGACAAAATCCTTGTCGGACGTGTCACTAGACTTACTCGAATTAAATGTCATCTGTAGCGTTTACAAAACCCAGCTCACTACACCTAAATCAAAACAAATTGTTGAATGTTAACATGCTTTGAGATGAGGAAAATTATCTAAAGTGATTTTAGTTACCATTTCTTACACCTTCAGTATTAACTCAATGAAGCATACCGCTGTGTAATGATCAATTAATGTCGAATTCTGCGATTTTACGCAGTTTCTTGATGAGAAAAACAAACACTCAATGTTTTGCAACATACGTCCTCCATTTTGAAATTAAAATTTTATCCTCCTGTCGGCAGAACATAAAACCATATATTACGATGCAACACATAAACAAACATGGCTTCCATTGTATATTTACAAGTTAGTCTGCCTGGCAGCCGTTAGAGAAAGCGACACTCATATATCAGCAATAAAATTTAAAATTTGTAATTAAAAATAATTTTTCATGTTTTTGTACAAGATTTTAAATTAGTACATTATTGTTATTTAAAATTTTATATTTTCATTAAAGGTCATGTTGTATAGATGTCGCTGTAGAACTATTCAAATCATGGCGGCGGTGTACAGTGTGAGGAGTTATCATGCTGTTTTTAAATCTCGAAGTTTTACGAACATGAGTTTACTTCGATCTGTATCACATGTTTGTTCTTTTAGACCTTTATTTTTAACATTTTATCCTAAAATCAAAACTTATGAACATTGCTGCAAATTCTCAAGTCATCGGAATTGCAGGCTGTCTGCTCAATGTCTACCATTGAATCAGCTTACAAAGTTACGCACAGTGATGGAGTTTTCGACCAGTTTCCATTATAAGCAACAACAACAGCCGCAACAGCAGCAGCAGAAGGAAATCGATACAGATAAAGTCCTTCAAGCTGGTTATGGAAGACCAGCAAAACCTTCACCTCCACCAAACTCTGATTTCCAATCCAGGGTTATGAAATACACGTTGTTGGGGTTCGGCCTTATTATGTCTGCAATGTCTGGTTTCATGGTTATGGCTTGGGGTATAGTTAATGAATAAATTAAATGTTAATATGAATTTATGAAATTTTTAACAATTTGAATTTTTTTTCAATTTAGGTCAAGAGCCTATTGATGATAAAGGAGTTAAAGTATGTTTACTACAATTGAATTAGATATTTTTCATATTATAAAATAATCTTTTTATATTTTTTAGCTAAAAGATGAATATAGTGATAGTGAGTTATCTTATTGTTTGTGAAAGTGAGGTAATAATGAAGATTGAATATTTATTTTAGTGCCTAAATGGAAGGCATATTTACAGAGAACATGGCGAGAACTTAATTATTATGATAGGGTAAATAATTGATATGAAATAATTGTTGGAAATTTTTTCAAATGATTATATGTATTATTTTTTAATTTTAGTTAATCAAAGATCCTTCGAGAGAGAAGTTGCTTCCAGATCCGTTGACGGAACCATATTATCAACCGCCTTATACACTGGTTATGGAATTGACTGGTGTTTTGGTTCATCCTGATTGGACTGTAATTATTATATTATATAAATTTATAATCTATTTTAAAGATGCTTTAGTAAACATTAATATTGATATAATTTTTCTTTTGACAGTATAAAACTGGTTGGAGGTTTAAGAAACGTCCTGCAGTGGACTATTTTCTTCAACAAGTTGCTTCTCCTTTATACGAAGTAGTTATTTATACATCGGAGCAAGGATTTGTAAGTCACTATAAATTAACATGTCAATTATTTAATGTTAAGATTTTCTAGAAAAATATTTTTATATACAGACAGCATTTCCTATAATCGATACATTAGATCCAAATGGATATATTATGTATCGTTTGTTTAGAGATGCTACTCGATATACAAAAGGACATCATATTAAGGTAATTTGTATTTGTATTAATTAATTTTAGAAGATTTATTATTTTATTTTATTTTTTTCGTACAGGATCTTGGGTGTCTAAATCGAGACTTATCCAAAGTAATTTTTATTGATTGGAATGAGAAATCGTTTCAATTGCAGCCTGAAAATGCATTAAAATTGAAAAAATGGCAAGGAAATGACGAGGATCGAAGTTTAATTGATTTAGCCGCATTTTTACGCAGTTAGAATTCAATTTAATTATTACTACAGGACCTTATAACGCTTCTAGATTTAAATGTTTTCACTCGGGTATTGCCACTGATGTATAAACAAGAAGCGTTGTAAGGTACCCATTTTACAATTATTTTAAATATATTTTTTTTAATTTTTAAGCTGTTGCTACTAGTCAAGTAGATGACGTGCGACCTGTTTTGACATTTTATAAACAGTTTGATGATCCACTTGCTGCATTCAAAGCCAACCAGCAAAGATTACAAGTAAATTTGAAGTTGATAGAATGAAAATAGTACCTGCGCCATTATTTATCTTGGAAATTTCAGGAGGAGCAAAGTCGAATGGCTTCGGCACAAGGAGATTTTGCAGATCGATCTTTATCGTGGACTAGGAGTTTCTTTAAACGTTGGCAACAATAACCGATGGAGTTTTTATTTAGTTTTATCTTAATTTTTCCAATGTGTTTTTGTTTGCAGGATCCAAGTTGACTTAGTAAAGTCAAATTGTAAGACTCTCAAATACTTGTATGAACTGTGAATTAAAAATTTTCATTTTTCACTGAATGGATATTAATTTTTTTTAATTAATTGAAATAATTTTTCTCATTTTTAGAATTTAGGGAAAAAATTGAAAATTCATCTTTGTAGATCAGTTGTGAATTTAAAACTGAACATTTTTAGACTTAATTATAAATCTTAACGTCAAAGTTTGTTTAAATTATTTTTTTCTTACCACTTAGAACAGTTTTATTTTTGGTTATCATCCGAATAATAATACCGGAAGTAAGTTTCATAATTTAAAAGAAAACCATTGAAAATGGCGCCGAATTTAATATTGCAGGAAATTT
>JAQFZN010001287.1:0-17090 GCA_034687075.1 Geophilus carpophagus | reverse complement strand
GTTATTCGAGATTTTTGAATATTCGATACTATTCGATATTCGTTATTCGAGACATTTTGGTATTCGGCACATCCCTAATGTGAACCAAAACTTTTCCTCGGTTACATCTCAGTGTGAACTAACAATAATGCTTTTCAGCTGTTTGTAACTATTTACAGGCCTTTAATGCCTTTGATGAGTGAATTTATTCCATTTTCATTTATTGATTAAAATTGAATTCAAAAAATTCACATTTCCATCTGATTACTCACTATATTGTATCATTGAATAATCATAAATATAGAATACAAATTCTTATATAACTTTAGTTATTATAAAATATATTGATACTACAAAACATTAATTAACCAAAATGGCCACTTACCTTAAATTTAAATATACATTTAAATTTTCTAAATTTATTCATTAAGCTATTATAAAATAAGTAGCAATGTAATCTCAAAGTGTATAAACATCAAATTACCTACTGTGTGAAATTACAATTATAATTGACCAATTAGAATGTTAATGACAGCTCTTATCTCCATTTTAATAACGAGCAAATGCACCTGTTTCGCAAATAAAACAAAGCGCCATCTTTTTTTCCCCTTTCATTTTCCATTTTCTCCTAATTAAACTCACTTTTTTTAAATCAAACTCCTTTCAATGCATAAATTTAAAAAATAACCTTTCATATAAAACAATTAACCAACCGCCATGAAAAATAGCAAGGCGGAGAACCCGTTTGAATTACGACTTTTACACCAATCACCCATCAAACCCTTTCCTTTTAAGAGTGCACATTCTTGTGGAACCCTTTCGGAGCCCCACATTCTCTTCATTTACAACCATTTCCTTCTTTCTCAATTTAAAATCCAACTCGATTTCACATTCAAATAAAAACAGCCATTTTTTCCCCTTCTTTCACATTCCTCTGTATAAATTCCACTCGATTCATCCCTTTGAACACTTTTTTCTCCCAACTCATCCTTAGTTCCTTTTCTATCACCTAACTCAACGTGTTAACGTTACTTTCCCACCCCAATTTAGTTGATGATGAACGAGCGTGGCAACTTTGCTTCATTTCGGCGCATCTCACGTAACCCTTTTCTCTTCATTATTATTACAATCACAAAAGAAAACATGTGCGAAATAGAAATTGAGTTAAAATGATTCATTTGCACCTGTCCTTAAGCATAAAGGTACTTTTTAACAACCACTTCCGGTTCTCACACACACCTGTCCGGTTGCATCTGCTCATGGGATGCGGAAGGAATCGACTCATTTCACTGTTGAGTCACTAAAAACTTATAATTAACTAGATCCTTTTATTATATTTTTTTTTAAATTAAAAAAATTTAAAAAATTTAAAAATTTTAAAAAAATTTAAAAATATTTCTTAAAAATTGAAAAGGAAAAATACTGGATTTTGCACCGGTCAGAAATGAAATAACTCAGTTATAATTAGATATTTAGATACAATTAATAAAAAGTTACGATTTTTGATAACTTTTTTTAAAAATTTTAAAAAAATTTAAAAAATTATCTCAAGTAGAAATAATTTACACCTCAGATAAGAGAAGTTGTAATTTGTAATAGGAAGCGAATGGAATTCGAGTCTAAAGTCGCTTTATAAATATAAATATAAAATTAATATAAAAATAAAGTAATATATTAATATCTGTTGAATAATATCTTTCTTTTATGTTTGCCAGATAATTGAGCAGATAGGGCAACAAATTATGAACAAATTGCATTTTTTATCTAATATTTCATTTTTTGCTCATTTAGATTTTAGTGTGTTCAAAGGATTGCTGAGTGGGTGTTAGAGGTCATTAGCCAATAGTAAAAGGGCAATGTGGGTGGTGAAGTGATTACAGCATGCAACAGGGCTACATGGATCCAATCACCAAACACTGTTATTTTTCTTTGGGGTTTTCAATGCCTTTTTAAACTAAATCACTTTATAGACAAGCACCCACTATGGGTACTACCCATAAGTTTATAATCAAGTTTTGATTTTTAGCAAAAAATTAAAAAAAAAACAACTCGGGAGATAATCTGAAACGTGCTATGGGTTTCATGGGTTCTATGGGTATTAAACTTTCCTAAACCCATCAGTGTTGTGGAAGCGATTTAAATTCATCCCTGAGTGTTTATATTATTAAACAATTTTCTAAATTCACTTCCGATTAATTCTCAATGCAAAACCACACCTAAACAACCCATGACGTAATTTCCCGCAACTTCCTGCTTGCAACAATTCATTCAAGGCAAATAAGTGACTTATTCCACCAGAATTGAACACACCTACCACAATCATCCAAACAATCTGAAGTTTAAAATTAAATTTCACACACACATGACCTTTATATATATATTTATTATTATATTATATTTTCAAAATGGCGGCCAATCCACTCATAGAACCACCTCATTTTTTCTCAGAAATAAAATAGTACATAAATCTAAAGTATGCAAGAAATGCTGTAACTCGAGATTAATAACCTCTGAACCCAAAGAGTTAAGCAATAAACAGCCTTGAAGTGATAAGATGGTGACAAAACTCCTGACCACAAACTTCCTTCATAAGTGGGATAGGCTCGAGGACCTTTGTGATGTCATTTTCTCCAATTATCAATGTCGGTAGATAGCTTTTTATTCCGAAATCATTCGGCACTCCTTTTTAAAAAATCGAAACAAAAATTAATATTTTTCTACTCGCTTCATTCATATTATCATTCCTAATCTAATCAAAGGTGTGTTTAAGATTAAAAGTCCCTAAGTGTCTCTTGGATATTTAATTTTATATATATATATAATTCTCACATTACAATTTATTAAAAATTTTATATTATAAATAATTCCTTACTCTTTAAATAAAAAATAAATAAATAAATAAAATTAGCAGATGTTATTCTATAGGCCTTTCCGGCCCAACACAAAGACTGGGGTCTTGAATAAGGGCTGGGATAGAGAAAGAGCCACATCCGGACACCTATGCGTACAAGGAATGGCGATTTGGGTTTGGCACGCGCATGGCCTCGAGGATGTGTATTAAATAGATACAAAATAGCCATAGATTAAACAAGAAAGAGAAAAATGGAGGAAAGGAAATGGAGAGAAAAAATGCGACCAGCCAAAGGGTGCAGGTGTTGTTGAACAATTAAGTAGACAGCATATGGCGTTCGGCCTCACCTGGCCTTTGTACACCAGGTGTTGCTCTGCTCATGGTCAGAGAAAAGCGTGCGCACAAAGAATCAGAAATGTGTTATTTGGTTTGGGTTTAGAGAGAGGAAAAAATTAAGATGGCAGGTCATGTGTGGTTTGTTTGAATAGTTGTGGTGTTTGGTTTAGGGAATAAATAATTCATCTGGTTTAATTAATGTTTAAATGTCTGTTATGCTAATAATCATGTTACGAATGGAATTTTAAACATAAACTTATAACACATGTCAATTTTCAATGTTAATTCTTACCACTACTTTTTTTCCCAAATTCTTACGGTAGAATTTTATTATCGTTAACGTTATTATCAATTTAGTGCCCATTTGCAAAAAGTATTATAGGAAATAATTTTATCTATACTACAATTTTCAAATTATCTGATTGGTTAATTTTAAATTCTAAACCCTCTGATTGGTTTATTCCAAATTTCTAAACCTTCTGATTGGTTTATTCCAAATTTCTAAACCTTCTGATTGGTTTATTTCTAATTACTAAACCTTCTGATTGGTATATTTCAAATTTCTAAACCTTCTGATTGGTTAATTTGAAATTTCTAAACCTTCTGATTAGTTAATTTCAAATTCTTAAACTCCCATTGGTTCCTCATTATTTCATTGATAATCTTCTTAAACTTAAAATCTAATCAATATCCTATTCGTAAAACTCTCCAAAGTAATCAATTGAAAATAACTTAAATAACCAAAAAATAAACATAACAACAAATATGTTAAAACTGTCATCAGATAAACTAACAATGCAAAAAATCAAGTATTTCTACATATATAGCTACAGGCATTTTCATTCACTCTAAATCATACATAAGGGCCACACAGTGAGCAAAAGGATTATTTTTACCAGAAACTGCCTTCTGACAACCCCAAAACCATTACAATTGAATTAAATAATAGCATGTATGCTCTTTCATTCAAACTTCCCCAAAACTTCAAATTCCAGTCTACATGTACAGAATTTTCTGACTTATATTTTTTGCACATTAATTATACATTCAGCTTTTTGCTACCGCGTGCGCTCGCGCTTTGTGTCGTCGTCAATCATAAAGAATTTTTTTCTAAGAAGGTGGTAGTACTTGCTAAAGGCAGCTGGAATGCTACTGCCCTAAGGCCCGGAATTGCTCTTGGTGGTCCCAGTGTATTTCATGGGTTTGTCTAGCAGGTTTGAGATCAGCTAGCACATTCCATTCTTGATACAATGCAGGATATGATATAAATAGCTTTGATATCAACAATCTTTCGCAAATCATTTTTATGAAATTATAACATGCAAATTATTTATGAATGGAGGTCCAATTGCATTGCCTCAATTTCAAGCCTTCCTTGAATAATAGCTCCCCCAAAAGTTTTTATACAGTAAATTAGAAACTTTGAGGAAACTTTTACAGTACAGTCATACCTCGCTATACGGCCGCTCTTTATACAGCCTTTGTAAATTATGGCACTTTTTCCATTTACGATCCACAATTTTCGTTAAACGGCCAAAAAATACTGTTTACACAGTGATTTGCTTTACAGCCAACTTTTCTGAAACGTGTCTAGGCCGTAAAGCGAGGTATGCCTGTATTTACTGTAAATGTTTCCCAATTGTCCAAGCTCAGATTTAAAGTTTGCTTAATTTTATAATATAAAAAAAGTAATAAAATAATCAAAAATAATTATCTTTCCAAAATATAAGTTAATAATTTATAAATTGGAGTTCACCTTCAGCAATAAGTTGAGTATGTAGAACAGTGCAACTGTTTGATATGCTACAGAAACCATAGCCCTTGTCATTGTGATACTAGGTTAAATAAATGACAAGGTTGAATAATGCAGCTGCCCTTTCAAACTGACCACACTGTTAAAAGCTTGCCCTAATTCAATTTGCATTTCAAAAAGGTCTATAGGCTTATAACCATAGCCTTAAGCCTTCAATACTAAAGACTTAAAAAAATCTTCAAACAAGTTAATTTTGTATTCAACTTATAAACACAAAAAGCACTTTTTTGGTTTAATACTTTTCTTTGAATCTATACTCTTGTGTGCACTCAAGAACAGAATAATTGTTTGAAATATGATTAGTCAAGTCTTCACAAAGGCATAGTGATTAGAAAGTAGTACTATGCTACTCCCTGCCATTTTGTTTGTTAGAAAGTAAACAAAATTGTATATTTTATAAAAAGTATTGTCGTGAAATTTTATGATTAAAATAGACTTTTATTGCCAAAAGTACCAAATACATACATTAGTCTGTATATTCACAGTAATTACAATTTGTTTTCATGAAATTTAACTCAACTAATGTCTCGTGAAGTAACTTTATTTTCAGGAAGTTAGTGAAAAGGGATTGACCAATCATATTTGAAACAATTATTCTATTCTTGAGTGCACAGAGTATAAATCTACATTCATAAAGTCACATCACAAAACTGACGCATATGCAACCTACATATGCAAAAATTTGTTGACCAGAGTTCAACTCCAACGCGTCTATTGTTTCTTTGCTTCATGATGTCAGTGTTCCTGACCAATCATGAATGAATACACTTGGTATTTACTGCATATAAAAAATTAATCCTGCAGCAAATTCTTTTACCAAAGTATTATATTTACCATACCTTGATCTTTTTAAAATTTTTTAAATTTTTGTGAGTTTTTTTTAGTCAAAAAGCAGTACATCAAAATCATACATTTTTTCACTTGCAACACCCATGCCTTACAATTCCCATGTCAATTGTATTTGAACATGCCTTAAGATGCCATTTTTTATTTGTATTCATTTTAACACACTGAAATTTGGGTGTGTCTTGGAATCAACGAAATACAACAATATTATTTCTTACCTCACTATGTTTGGATGTTCATAACTTTCAATTTGTCTAAGTAGAGAAATTTCTCGTAAAGTGCTCATGGGGACTCCATCTTCAGTAAGTGATACACGAACTTTCTTCAGTGCAACAAAACTCCCTTCATTCTTCAGATCCCGGGCTTTATATACAGTTCCATATGCTCCCGTACCTATAAGACCAACTTCTTCATAGTTCTTGGCATTGCTATGAATTCCACTGAAGGTCGACGCTTCTTCGCTTTGTCCACCCATGGCACCTTCGGACGACGAAGACGTACCGGGCATCATTGGAAGACACAAGAAAATGTTGCGACACCAAACGAGGGTGTCTCAAATCATAGTTTGCAAAACAAGTGGCACATTTTTAACTGCTACCCTGAAACAATAAAAAGTAATTAATCGTTTTTACTACTTAAATACCAATTCAACCAAATCTGCAATAACAACAATACAAATGACTCAGCAGTAAAACTTCATTTCATACAATTTAATTGTATTAACTCAGCAACTAGAATAAAAACACATCTGGTGTTTAACTTGCTCTTTCCATTAACCTTTGCAATACCGATCAAGAAACCCTTCCAGTCTTTACACGCAGCTGTGGACAAGTATCAACACTAGGATATTGTGAAAGTTAATGCACTTTATGGTATATTGAACACATTATTGTTTACACTATGGTTGCCATTCCTACCTAACAATTTCTCATCAATTTCCATAAAATTAAAAGACAAATCCAAGTAATAACAATAATAGTCTGTTGAAACAATATTTAAACATATTTAACAAAAAAAAATGGGAAATACATACTCTCATACCTCGCTTTACAGCCTGGACACGTTCAGGAAAAGTTGGCCGTGAAGCAAAAAACCGTATAACGAATTATTATGTATACAGCATTTTTTTTGGCCGTGTAACAAAAATTGTAAACCGTAAATCAAAAAAGCACCAGAATTAAAGAAGGCTGTTATAGCAAAATGCCGTGTAAAGAGTGGCTGTATAGCGAGGTGTGAGTGTATTAGCATGCCAGAACAGGTATTTTGCAAGACAAGAAATCACCAACTATAATTTTATTCATGCCAGTATTCAGACGACAAATAAAAAGAGACATTGAATGATAAGGTTAGGTTGATTTTGTCCAGCGATGACTTCTTTTGTCGGAAAATAATTTTTTGTTGTGCAAAAGATTTCTGTGACGTTCGACATATTTTGTTGGCATATCAAACACCTTTTTTGTCGGGTCGATAAATCATACCCAAGATAAATGAGTATATTCTAATTTCCTACCCAAGTTAAGTACCCATTACAACCCCCTATACACACTATGGAAAATTCCAAAACACAAGATACTTATTTACATTTCCTGTTTAACTTTGTGCAAAACTTATACTTACTTCATTCTTCTTATAATTGACCAACATCCTATCAAAATTAACACAAAAAATTCGAGTAAAAATTTCACAGCTGATTGCTGTCTGGCAGAAATGTCTGCATGCAATCAATGTTAGGTGGTGGTCTAACAACATCATTTGATTCCATCTATGACTCATAACAAATTCAACCAAACCAAGACTGCAGGAATTTGATGGTGCTGGTGTATACAAACTTAGTATAGTCTAACATGCATTTGATTACACATTTAATCTCACTTATTTCATAAACAGTGTCATCTACCAGTAGCTTGCTATCAAAACATTAAATAAAATGATCCAAGCCACACCTGAATCCCTTTTGCCCTTTCATATCTACATCATAAAAACTTGTTCACTTTTTTTTTCTCTTCATTTTTTTTGAATTAAACACTTTAATATCAAACTTGGTGCCAACAAGTGATTGGTTCCAACTAAATAGCTGAGTATACATAATATAAAAACATATCATTACTTTTATTAAGGCCTGGAGGAATTGTAACAAACTGGATCTATGGATCCATTACCGTAATTAACCCCTTTACAAATCATCTTGTGCATCAATTTTTCTGCTATTTGGCCCAATTCTTTGCCATAACTTAATATAAGCCACAAATTAAGCTGTGAAATAGCTATGCCAACAAAATTTTAGTTGAAAATGATGTAATTTAGTGATCATTTAACTAATTTCAAGTAAAATGTCAGTTATATATGAGCACAAGGACAAAATGATGTCATTTCACAATTGCAAATGTTGAAAAACAACATTTTTCGTATAATTTCAGTTTTAAAACCCTATCTGTATAAATAATGTAAAAATTATATACAAAATTGCTTTTAACTCAACTTTATGAACCATTTGTGTCAGCTTTTAAGCTCTTTTTCACTACAACGTATCAAATTTATATATGTAAACAAGATTAATCAATTTCTATTAAATTTTCTCATTTCTTTTTAATTTAATTAATTATCTTTCTCTTATTAATATCTTTTGCAATCATTCGAACAAACCAAATCTTTGTAGTTAATTCAAAGACACATGTTCCAGTTGATGTAATTCAAAACCACTGGTTGCATTACAGAAGATGAAAATGTCCAAAAGCAGACCTTTAAATTCAAGTGTAGGCAAAAGGTCCTCAATTTCATTTACAATAGCAAATTCTCGACTGTCTGATTCATTTTCTTGAAGCCCATGACACCAATATGGGCTCAAGGGGGTTAAACATGTCCTTCACTTGTGGTAAAAAGGAATTTAGATTACAATTTTTAATCAAACTTAACAATTTTGCATTAAAAATCATCAAATTCCAATTAATTTGGTTCTATCAATCTCAATTACAGTTGTGAAGTAAATAATAAATAACAGATGATCAGTTGTTCAAGAAAATTATTTAATATTATTAAATTATTTTTCTTTCCTGAGTTATAAATATTTAAATTAGGGATACACACACATTGTATTCATACACTAATGTCATCTGCATCGAGTTTAAGTCAAAGTTGCCCGTTAACAGGCACTTTTTTGATGCATTTCTAATCAAATATCAGAATGTATGTTATAAATATTTTATAGGCTAGTTTTATAAATATTTATAAAAATGTTATTTTAAATTCATTATTAAATAAATGTCAATTTCCCTATAGAACTATTTTATTTTTATTACTGAAAATAAATTAAATTACATTAATTAAATTCACTAAAATAAACCTTAATTTAAATAATCAATTTAATTTCAATTTATAATTATTATAATATATTTACGCTTAAAAACTTTTATTATAAAAACTTATAAAGAAATTTAAATTCACATTTATCACATTTATCATTTTTTAGACTAATCAACGAAAAATGAGGCCAAAACCTAAAAATCTATTTTAATTACGCTGGTATCAGTTGAAACTTTTTTAAAAATATATAGCCAACATTTGAGAAAACAATTTTAACTCATAAACTTAAATATAAATCTCTTAAACAGGTTTAAAAACTTACTTATTTTTTGACAACACATACTTCAAACCAAATATTTCCTCTCTACTTTTCACCGAGAAAAAAATGGGAAAAAAATACTAAATCGAAAAAAATTCAACTCAAATTCATTTCTACATAATCTTTTACCCTTCGACAACCTTTTCACCTTAAATTTAGTTGACAAATTCGATCCATAACGAGGCCACATTCCTTCAACGATCCCCCGATCTCCCTGTCAGCCATAACCAAAACTAAAGTCGGCCATCATGAAAAGTAGAGTCAAATATGAACCGTAAAAAAAGCAATTACCTGACTGAAATTTTTTTGCAGAGTGACATTGCACCTAGTAGTGTATGTGCAAATTAAAATTCATTCACAACATCACCTGGTTCGCGAGAAATTAACTTAAACGCACCCCCGTGTTTCAACACGACCTCGTGTTTGCCACAAGCACAATTCGGAGCAGCTGCTCACTTCAAACACAATTTCCATTCATTTCGCTCTATTCAAACCACCCAAATGGGGTAATAAAACATACTTGGGACACTCAAGTATGATACAAAATTAAAAATATTCAAATCGGAAAACTTTTTCCACTTTTTTCTCTCATTTTTCATCACCAGTAGTGATCGAGTTTGACGTCAGATCGCGTTATAGGGTGTTGTGATTTTTTGTTTTCATGGCGGTTTTCAAGGGGTTGATTTTCGGTTTGATATTTTTCACGTGATGTAGGGATGTGTGCAAAGCAACATGTAACACAATCGTATGTCCAAATGCTCCAGCTATGAATCATGGTAGCGATACAGAGGAAATGAAGGCGCCTTTGGGACTAACATATAGAAGAAGTTTCACATTTGACTCGCAACTTCCCTTAAGATGGGGGTGAAAATCACACCCAGAATGTGTTGAAAGGTATTCGAGATCATATTTCACTCATAGGTTTATCACTTTTTGCTCCCTAAATGGATAAACACAGTTAATTTTAATTTTTTTTAAAAAAATTCTTAAAATAATAAATTACCTACCAATTTCGGTATCTAAAGGGTTATCGTCATTTAAACTAACCATTTATAATAAAATATAGTTAAATAGTTAAAAATATCATGCTTTTCGAAGGATTTGTAACGATCAGAGCGATTACTAAAAACGGAATTAAAACTAGGTTTATATAACGCGATTTAAAAATCGATCAAACTGAAAATGTGATTGAACACGGAAAGCAAAAAAACGGATCGAATGAGAAATTGTGAAATGGAAACGAAACGAAACTTTAAAAACAAACCAAGAGCGAAATACGATTGGAAAAAAATCAAACATGGAGATTATTCAGCATGTTATCAAAGAGAAAATGCGCAGTTGGTTCAATGCGGGTCCCTTTAAAATCAAAATGGAGGACGATTGCACGTGCATTAAAAGGCAGGAAGAGGGAAAAAAATTAACCCCCCTCAACATTACAAGTGGGACGGGCTTTTTATCCCCCCCTGACCCCGGAATCCCCCTCGAGGGCCTCAATTCCTGGGTGTGAAAGAGCACAACACTGTCATAATGTTCGATATAGGCACGAAAAAATGCCCGCTTCGTGTATTCCGTCGATGGGTTTAATAAAAGATGAAAGGGAAAAAATGAGAAATTTGTTAATAGAAAATTCCAAGTTGGAGTTGAGCAACAGGTGGTTTTCCAAGATGGAAAACTCAAGCAAACAATGACTGCATTCCATAGTTTACTTGGTTTAAAGGGCATTTAAAGGGTAATTAAATATCTTTTTAATCAAGGGGTAAATAGGGGTTTTATTAGGAATCCATTTTGGATTAGTTTTCAAATGGATTCGAATGTTGTTGATGGTTTCAAATGGATTTTCTGCCGTAATAAATTGTTGGTTTAAATTGATTTTATGATAAATTCGAATAAATGGTTGTTTTAGTTGATTTAAAACGTGTTTTATTCATGTTTTCGTTCGGATTGTTATGAAATGAAAACAATGTTTCACCTTTTCTTTGTCTTTGTGACGTAGCTTTTTGAGAAAATTTAAAAATCGGCACGTGGAGTTTTTTGAATATTTTTTTTTTCAGTTTGATGATTACAACAACCCTTTAAAAACCAATAAAAATTACAGACAAGTCGTAGACATTTATAAAGCGGGAGGAAAAGGAGAATGAGTGAGTGTGTGAGAGCGAAAAAAGTAGACATAATAAAAGGATCGGTCTCTGTTGATCATCGTTGAGAATGAAATTTCTGACCGGATTTAATGTAAGAAATACTTTTTTCTTTCAAACAATTTCACCCGTAATAAGAATTAAGTTAGGAAATCAACACTCACCTGTATGAAGGGCGAGACGTGTCTGATTTGGAATCCGATTTGGCCCGGTCGAGAGTCAGCTGTGACTTGAGATCGGTCGTATCCAATGCAAATAATGAATGAAATTCTTTTCACTTGACATACAAGAGGAAACTGGTGGCTCCACTCGTCGACAGAACCAAATTTCTCTCCTACGCTACTCGTGACAGGACAAACTGATTACAGATTCAGTTCCACGTGAATTTATTTTGACAGGTTTATAAAAAACGGGTAATTTTAGTAATTTTAATCATTTCTTTTGTTTTAATAATTTTATTTTTATATTTATCTTTAATTTTTTCATTTCCATGTCAATTAAGTCACTCGATTTAGTTTAATTTTTTTTTTTTAATAATACATCGTCTAAATTAATGAATTTATGTTTAATTATTAATTTTTTGCCTCAGTAAGAAGTTTTTATGAGATTTATACCGAATGAATGAGCACGAGACGATGAGTTTTTGTTGTTATTGTATGGCTGAATGGGAAACGGTGGTGGCCTCTGGTGGAGAAAAACTAAATTAGAAATCTAAAAACTTCTTCACGTTATTTAATTTATGAATTAATTTATCTATTTACTTCTTCTAACCTGATATTTTCAAACTGGGCTTGAATAACGGGAAATATAACTCCTGAAAATCCTATAGATAAAATGACGTCATTATTTGATTAATAAATTCAGCCCTGCTAAATATACACCAAATTGTCGTCAATTAGCTTTTTTACGATATATATGACGTCATATTTACGTCACATTAAAGCTTGAGAAGAACATTTTAAGCAATAAAATAAATAACAGTCTATTATTTATAATTACGAAACAAAATTTAATAATTCTCATTAATTTAGTAATAATAATAATAATAATAATAATAACAACAAAATAGAAAAATCTATTAATAAAATTTCAAAATGATATGGAAAGTTTATGTAATAAGAAGGTCATTGAAACGACATTAATGCTGTGTTTTCAATTTAATCTTAGATAGCTGTTGCTATCCGAGGTTTTGTTTCGTTTCGGCCATTGACATTAAACTACAGAGGCCATTTGCGACGAAACACGAGGTAAATCAGTTGCAAATGTGAAACCAACGTGAGCAAAATATTAGGTTAACTAAAAGATTCAAATCAGATTAGAAAATTAAACAATTTATCATGCGCTGTATCAATATTTATACTACATGTAGCTTCCATTTTTTGCCACCAGTTTGTTTGAGTTTTATTTCCTCGTCGAGTAAATTTATATTATTTTGATTATTATGTTCGTTTCTCTTTGAGTTTTAATATTGTTTAATGTATGAATGACGTCCGTTACGTCGTAGTTCAGCTTGAAGATTCGGCTTCGCCTCTTTCAATTCAAATTCCAGTCACCGGAAGTGAGTGTCTTTCCCACGGCCTGGCCTTCACACTGCTGTGTTTCCGGGTGGGTCTCTGACAAACCAGCCGAGAATCAGACTCACAAGTCAGTCACCAAAGGGTTGGGTGTTTGATGTATGATGTAATGTAATTGGAACTCGGATTAAAATTATTCAACACCCACACGATTATTAATTTAAAAAGTTTGAAAAAAAATTGATGCGAATTTTAAGATGTTTATTTTTTTTTAATAAATTAACATAAATTTATCATCAACCCATGTATAATTTTTTTCTTAAATAAAATCTCGTGAAGTGAGTCACTTAATTATAAATATCATTGAATTACAACTAGGATAATCCTTTTATGATCATTTCCACATTCGTAGACTGTTATCAACTGTTGTTTTCAAGGGATGATGTCATCTCCCAGCGCCATCTAATGGTAAAAAGAGGAATTTGAAATGTAATAATTCCGTTTTTTTTCTATTTCTTTTTTAAATTTGTTGTTTTTTTTTAAAGATTTTTATGTAATTATTAACAAAATGTTTTTTTTATTTAAATGGTATGTCAACTTGTAAATAATTAAATACAAAGATTAAAAAATGGAAAAATTATGGTTTAGAGGTGATTATAGGGAGAAAGAATTTTTCTGACATGTTTTGCCTCACTTTTGATTAATGTTCATGTCATCTTTACTCATATACTAAAGCAGAAACATAAAAAATATATGTTTGGTAGACACACAACAGACATACGTAATTAAAAGGATAAAAAATAAATGTAAAAATTTGTAATTAAACATTTTTTAGAAAGAACTTGTCAGAAATTTATTAAAATTGTTAATAAAAATCAAACAAAATCTATTGCTTAGTTATAAATTCTAGAATATAATATTTCAAGGTTAATTGTGATTAAAAATTTTCTCATTCACAATAATTTACATGTAACTTTTTTTCCTGATTAATAGGGTCATTTGTAATTCGAGTCCAATTAAGAATATGTAAAAAAAGGTTAAAACTGACCTTTTAAATAAAATGCGGTCAAATACTTCAAACTTGAAAGATTTATTCATTTTCGATTGTTTTCTACCGCTAAATACTGTCAATAAGCTAAAGGCGACCTTGTTTATACTTGTGTTTGTGTATGACTCGGTTTGCAGCGACATCTTTTACTTAATTTGAGAATCGCGCTGAGAATTATGAAGCTTTGTGTCGGTTTTAAACCAGCAGTTAATCATTTAAATGTATAAAAAAATTAATAAATAGCCACCCATGCCTTTGACATTTATTTATCAAGGACTATAATATTTATTCTAAGCGCATTTGATAACTAGTAGGCCTTGTTTATTAGGTTAGAATTGGGCCTTGTCTTTATCCCAAAATTAGTATTTAAATTTAAACTGTTGTACAAGTAGAACAGTAGCTGAATTTCAGATTCCATACCATAATCAGAGGTTTTTTTGGAATAATAAATTGTTTGGATTTTATTTTGGAGTTCATTGTTAAGCAGTAGAATGCTGTTTCGAATTTACTAGTTTTAGGCTTATTTTAGGCCTAAAACAAGTGAGCACTATCTAGTAGGGGAAAGTAGGGCAATATAAGACATGGGGGCAATATGATTTCCGGAGTTTTAAAAATAAAAGGTTATTCCATCTGCTGTAAAATAATAATAATACAGTACACCTCTAATTAGGCTTTATATTAAATAAAACCAAGTTGACCAGAAAGAAGGCCAAAAAGCTGATCAACAGATTTGTTTAATTTGCTATATTTTCTTATTATGTTTGTTGCATGTGATAAGCAATGTAAAGGCTTTTTATCAATAAATTAATCAATAAATTAATAATTTGTAATCTTTTGAAATAGATTAATTACAATTTAATGTATTAATCTGTAAAGTGGAACTAATATGTATAATGGTTTCTTTTTTGATTGTTTTCATGTTTTAAGAAAGTATGCCATTTGGGGCAAAATGAGATATTTTAAGGAGCAAAATGAGATGCAATTTCTAATGAAAATCAAGGAAGAGCAAAAGAGAGTAGCAGGGGAAGGGGTAGAATAAGAGGTCAAGGACAGGGTAGAAGAAGCAGTGCAAAACACTCACTAATGCCACTGATTAATGATGATAATCAAGAAAGTACAAAAGCGAGCAGTAAAAAGAAAGTTATAAATCCATAGTATCATTATAATAAATTCATTATGATATTTTTGATAATTTTGTGATAATTTTGCAACATATTTATAATGTTTTTTGATAATTTTGTAATAATTTTGCAACATATTTATAATGTTTTTTGACAATTTTGTAATAATTTTACAATACTAATTATTAAATTAAAAATAATAAATTGCTTTGGTCTGTGCATTCAATTAATTGGAGTAAAATGTAAAGTATTACGTATTGCCCTACCCTTACCTACTATTCTTATGATTACCTAATTACAAAAAACAATTTTAAAATTTAAATTCAACATTTTTTTTCATAACTTACTTTTTGTGTTTATTTTAATTTTGATTTTCGTAGTTTCCTTTCCTTAACATTGCAATAGTATTTATAAATGTGATCTATCATTCTGTATAAAAGAAAAAATAAACATTAATAGTTAAAAACATAAATGAATAATTTTAAAATTTACGATGCTGGACTTGATCGAAATTCTTTATTGAACGATTCTTGTATACTTGTAATAACGCCAAACAATATGATCATTGTAAAACACCAAACCTGAAAACCCATCACCAAAATGTTTAACTTTTTATAGATTTTTCTTCAATATAAATTTAAACATTTGTCATTACCAATTGGAAAAAAGTCATTTGTCTCAAAAATTTTTGCAAAGATTCTTCATCAAACACCTGTGAATTCAACTCACACCATTTCTCAAAATAACACTTTGCTATTTCTTCTTTCATCTCATCTATTTCTTCCATGGTTCCTGAAGATTTGGGTAGACCAGGCATGGGCACAACATCTAAAATTATAGAAATGAAACAATAAAAATCAATAAGATTTGTTTAACTGTTAAATTATTAAGTATTTACCTGCTAAATGACACATTTGTAATATATATCCCACATCATAAGCCTGATATCCAATATGTGATGCTTCCCAGTCAACAAAAGTCATTTTATCTAAAATAATATAAAGATTTATTGATTGAAATACACTAAAAATCAGATAACTTTTGATTACCGTTTTCTCTGTTCCAAACAACATTTCCAGGATGTGCATCGCCATGACAGAGAACAGTTTTCAAGTTTAACTTTTTCATGTAATTCATTAATTCATTAAACTCTTTCTTAACTATTGATTTATCAAGCACTTCCGGGTTATTGTCAGGATAATAACTTTCAAGCATTGATTCTAGGTTTGAAAAATAATTATTTTTACTGTAATCTTCATTTTCCATTTTAACTGAATGTATTTCAGCAAGTTTCTTCAGCAATGCTCTAAATAAAAAATTGATTAATTTAATATAGAAGCAAATAGAGAATTGATATTTACTTCTTTGTGCTTTGTTCAAGAACAGGAGTAGATTGGGGTTTACTAGTAACTCTGAAAATTGGTTTTCCTTTGATGTACTCATAGCAGTAACCATTTTGAAAAACTGCAAAAACTGTTGGAAATAGACTCGTTTTTGAAAGTTCCTATAAAAAAAAATACATAAGTTTCCTGAATTATTTTTAACATTTCAACGCATACAATACAAACCTGTATAACCTTTATTTCGAATTTTGGATCTGCAATTTTAAAGTAATTAACTATTGCAGGATTTCTCACTCTCACAATATAAGCATCATCTGGATTGTCTTCTAGATGAACCAATAACATCGTGCCTGACATACCCCCAGAAACTGTCTAATATGTAAAATAATTTAGAAAAAAATAATTATGTGTAATATTTTATTGTAATTACCTCGATAATTATTTGATCTTGATTCCATTCTGGTTTAACGGCCTTGAACAATTCA
>JAQFZN010001286.1:0-17099 GCA_034687075.1 Geophilus carpophagus | reverse complement strand
GGGAGAAAAGAGATTGATAATATATAGAGTCATTGGTTGTTTCAGTGGAAAAGGGCAGTATCGAACATCTTCGCCTACTTTTGCACATGAGCGAACATGAAGCGTGATGCAGCCATAAATGGTACAATGTGATTGCCACGAGGTGTTTGCAACGCACAAACTTCACATCGTCTAGACGCAATATAATGAAATTCAAGCCACATGCCAACCGAGTCACAGTCTATAATGCTCATGCAACCTCATGCATGTCTATGGGTGCGTTTGCAGCATGGAGTCTGCATAAATCCTCATCGTGTGGTGCCTACAAACCTGACTTGACCCTTTCTTTATTCTTTTCTATGCTGCCGGCGAAAGACACCGCACGCATACAAGAATCCTACTTGACAAAAAATAAAAAAAATCAAGATTACAATTCCTGCTTTAAACAGAAAAAAGTCACCCGAGGCGAAAGAGAGAAGCGTATCCAAAATATGATGAAAATGAAAAAGAAAAACAAATAGATTTAAGTGCAAAAGGTTTTCAGTCATTTTACCAATTTTTTAAATAAATTTAAATAGATAAAAGTTCATTTTTTTTATTACAAATGATTCAATTACTAAGTAGAGTATAAATACTGCAATTAAGTTAAAACAAGATGGCTTCTGGCGACAACATTTTTAAGCAAATTACAAGTGTAAACTGTAATTGAGTGTTTTTCTAACCCTTTGGTAATGAAGTTTGCACTTTTTTTGGTAATTCAATAAAGCACATGTGCTAAAACCAATATGTAAATTGCATGATGTCATCATAAATTATGTTTTGTTTTTCGAATTTAGTTGAACCTAATAGAAAAAAAACAATTTTGGTTTACAATTTAACAATTTATTCAGCTAAATTGAAAACAACGTTTCAATTTGAATGAATTTAAAATGAATTTTAAAATTAAATACGATGCGATCAGGATAAGCAAAATGTATATACAGCATGAATAATTTCAATAGACTTGTGTCATTACAATTCATGTTTAAAAATAACAATTTATTATTAATAATAATATTAAAAATAAACAATCTTCTCGAGTCAATAAATCGTAAAATCAAATCATTTTCACCCATTTATCTCAATTATTTAAATCAAGATAATCGGTTTTAAATGTGAAACATACGCAATAATTCTGCTTGGATTAAATACAGATCCAATAGAATAATCCAAATAAATTAAGGATTTGCTCAGCTATTGACAAACGAATTATTCTGCACTGTATTTAATTAACTAGATTCAAATAAACAAAAAAATTAATAAATAATCCATGGTTGTAATATGATCTAATATACGATTTTGGTTCAAATTGAATTGTTCATACGTGTGTTGAAGTGTTTTTTTGTGCCATATAAATAATAGAGACATGCGAGTAAAATCATTTACTTCCATCTGAGAAAATGTAATCTAGTGATTGGTGTTTGCAAGTAAAGAAGTTGGCAAATGTAGGATTTCGCCCAGTTTGGTATTCCAAGCGAGAAATGTTGGGTTGGCCGTATCCATTAATTTTACTGGATTTCAACAGTAATTCGGCCAAAAGACATCTTCTCTTTTCTCTTCTTACATAATTGATGACAACTATATTTTACAGTGGCAAAACTTTTTCCCCCGAATTTCTATTCTATTCTCTTCTTTTCTTTACACAATGGCCGCACTTTTTCTTTCTATTCACTACGTGCACTCCAAACTTGCACTTTCCAATACAAAATTCAATTAAATCTGCTCTTCATATGGAGTTTCAGACCAACTTTCAACCACAAGACGAGAATCAGAACAAGGAATTTTTGTTGAAATTAATTTTTAAAAATTAATAATCAAATTATTTCTTTTAAATTTTTTAAAAAAAGTGACATGGAGGGAGAAAAAAAAACCAATAATTCTATTTTTTTTATTTTCTCACTCATTCTTCCTCGTGTTTGCCCAATTTGTTCCTTTTCAAAGAACAAAGTGATACTTCAATTAGTTTTGAGACAAACCACAAAACTCAACCATGGACTCGCAAACACGTTTAGCAATATTTCACTTTGCAAGCGAAGCGCAGAGCGGGAAAAAGTTGCAACATGACAAATGAAGAGCGAAGACAGGCAAAAGAGAAGGTTACGAAGTACAACAAGGAGGAGAAACCCCTCCATCTTTGTTTTTCGAGGGAAAAACTTTTGCTGTAACAGCCGTCAACCAACTTCCTTTCGAGCTTATCATAGCATTGAAATATGAGCTGCTTTTTGGAAGGGGGAAAGAGATGAAAAATAAAATAAAAAAAAAATAAAAAATGAAAAGAAGAATAAAAATATATATAAACACAGGCGGCCATTACTCATCATCACGAATATAAAATGGTGTTGTATGCATGGATAAAAATTTAATCCCTTCAACTTTATTTTCCAACTTCTTTGCACGAATGTATGGCACATTATTCATGCACATTCCTTTCACCATTTTAGAATTTTTCATGTCGTCAAGAATGGAAATATTCCTTTTCTTATTCTTTATTTATTTATTTGTTTATTTAACATTTTTCTTAAATTTAAATTTCTCTTTGGTCAAATTAATGACCCAACTAAATAAAAATAAAAAGTTGACACTTTTTCTCAAGTATTACTCATTTTTTATATTTACATATAAAACTGTTTGCACCATCATTTTGGCTCGGTGCCCCGAGAATGTGTTGTCGCTTATCGCAATTTTAAAAACTTGTATTCATTCAATTGTGCTACAAATGTAGTTGAAAGCGACATTTGCTACTCAACATCTCTACGGTTATTCCATAAAATGGCACATCGTTACCAAACAAAACTTTCTACAGAGTTTTTTTCATTTTCATCAGTTGACAATTTTTCATTTCCAAATAAAATTGTGAAAAAATATTCAAATGAAGCAATTTTTACATTTTAATTCCCAATTAATTGATTCATTCAATAGTAATACCTCATACTTGACGGATCAGATTTCAATCGCCGTTAGGATTATAACACTAGACACTAATAACGAGAGTAGCAAAGGGCGAACTGAATATCGAACATGCCAGCTCATTATCATGGATGTATTGATTATTCGTTAACTATTGCACAGGGTTAAATCTGGGGATGCATCGAATCTTGGGTTCCATTAAATAGCCAGCAACGATTGCGCTCAATGTGTTGATTAAGCCAATGCAGAGTCATGTTCACGTGACCTTCATTTCCACATTTAATGAACCGTTTCTTCCTTGACAATTTTATTAAGGTCGTCTTCTTTCACTACGATAGTTCTTAATTGACAGAACGGGAGAAAAATCAAACCATAATTTACAGCTTTAAACATTCTTTTTTCAAAACAAAATTGAAAAAAATTTCCATTTTTTATTTTTGAAACGAAAAAAAAAAATTAGATTTGACCCAAAGTATCGGACTAAAGAAAAAGGCTTAGGGTAAAGTGACACAAGGCTCGAGTTGAGGCCCGCATAGGGAGATGACAAAATGGCCACAGGGCGGGGCCTACTCAAGCGTGGATGTGCGCATTCACCTTGTCAGGTCTTTTGTCGCTGCACGTCCTCGGTGCAATAAAGACGACATTTGTGCCCCCTTTTGCCTTCGCTATAACAAGGCCCGCGTCTTTACGCGCCTCTAACGATGCGGGCCGAGTGAGTTTTGCCATCCCACGACACCTGATTCCACCTCCCCATGGAATCCGAAGACGAATCTTAATCTGCTCGGGAAAAAACACTCCCATCACCTACCAGCTCCTTTTTCTATCCCTTTTACCAAGGGAGAGGGAAGAACAAAAAAATCCACTCCAAGCTTACATGGCACTTTTCATCAAACACCAACTTCACATTTTATATTTTCTCATTGTACTTACCAAACCGGAAGTAAATATTTCCTACTATTCTTTTTTATATTTTTTTCCAGTAATTTTCTAGTAATTTAAACTTCATTTCAAAATATCAAAATTTTTATAGCTTCAAATCTGACAGTTTATTTCATCTTTTTCGCTAAATTCGCTGCATCTACTATTCAAATGCAACTTCTAATCAATGGAGGCGCCAAATCGATGCATGGGGAAGTGGAAATAGATATTTTATACGGTAATTCCAAGTAAAGATATGTAGTAAATATAAATAGTAATAAAACACGATGCACACAGAGCATCTGGCTTGCTGTGCAGTACTCAAACTTTTCCTCTATGTTTAATTCAAGCCAATATTACTTAAAGTTCACGATTATTTTCATTAATAAATGCAACAACAAGTAACAAGCTAGTTTATGTATAAATCAGAAGCATCAAATAATCAGCTCGCCATTTCAAAATACAAGCACAAAGTAGCATTGCATGCTTAATTATTTGTTTATTTTTAAACAGACACATGATAAAGTATGTAAAGATTTTCAGCTTAGTTCATATTACAACTTGGGACATAATAAAGCAAATAATTTTCCATTTGCGCACATTATTGCGCATTCGATTATCTGGAAACGGTGAGACATAGAATAGAAAAGCATTTGAAAATGTTGGCAATCGATAAAACACACTTTTTCATTGCGTAACATCATACGGGCATTACGATTACATCATATAAAAGCTGAGCAACGGTGTAATAACAATGCACGCTTTGCATACCAAATTCGTTTGAGATGAGCCATTTTTGAATTTTTCATTTTCCTATACAAAACCAAACAATTAATGTGGAAATAGAAATTCCAGTTGACTTTCTCGATGGGAATAAATCCAACACTTGTAGTGATCCTTCAAACTCAATTCCAGTAACTTGATTTCGATCTATATAAATATATATGTACTCTGGTCAATGATCCACGTGTCACAATCTCCTAGCCGAAAATAAATATTAACGTTAATAATTATCCCAAGAGTAAAAGAATTGTGCAACACCAAGTGGGTCTTGCAGCTCAATACGTACAAGGCTTGTAAGCTAATATTTGTCAGCAGCTCATTGGATTCATCTTGCTCGCCTTTGGCACACACACTTTCCTACCTCCCTATTGATCCATACATTGCTTTTCAAGTCACAAACCCTTTTCTCCACTTCGCCGACATCTTTTTCTTATTTTTCAATTTTATCTTTTATTTTTATTTTCAAAAATTTCAAATGTTTCCAAATTGAAAAAATAAAAAAAAAATTTCATTCTTTGTTATTTGCATAGAAATATTTAATCAAGAAGGATTTTAAAGAAGAGAAAAAAATTGAAAGAATATTTTGTCTTGTATTTTAAGAGCTGATGTGGTTTAACAAACAATTCCATTTCGAGCTGCTTTTGCACAACCATCACCACTAAGTACCCAGCCACTTTGTACACCACCACAGTATTAAATTTTCATTACGAGTCAAGCTACAGTCCAAATGCCATTCTGGGATTTTGCTCATATACACATCGCCACACACTTACTGATCATTGCACATCCTTCAAAATAACTTTTCCTAACTCGACCGTTATTTAACCTCGCACAGGGTCTGTTTTTCTATCATATTTCATCATCTACATCAAATCAAAATGCTTTTACCGCGGGTTATACGCATAAAAGGGGCAAATCTTGCCCTTCGGTCTCATCAAGCAAACTTTTCAAGGTGCAATGGCGTAAATAAATAAGATAAATTGCTAATTTTAATAAAATATTGAATTAAACAACCATCAGTTAGCATAGAAACTGTATAAATATTAAAATGTTGAAATACAGAGCTAAAGACACGATTTTCCTTACCTTATTCATCGCGTACGATGTGCTAATCTGTCGCTACAACGTTACGCATCATGCACGCAACCACTAGTTCCCAATAAAAATCCCACCCTCATTTTATACTCTTAAACTCCATGTAGCAAATCCCGGTTAATGATTGGCTAATGAAGAAATGCGCAACAAAACTCGCAATCCCTACGGGGTCCCACGATATCGGTAAAGTGCAACTAAATTAATACGTTGCTAGATGGTTCGGCATACAAAATTAAGTTACTTTAACTCGTGAAAATGGTACAATAAATAGCATAAAAGCCTCATCCCAAGAGGATTGCCTTTGAGTTTAATACTTAAAACAGTTCGCAAAATTTGCTCCTTCCCGCTCGCTATAGAAATTGCGTGTGCGCGCGTTAATTATACTCTCATTGATTTGCCGAGCCACTAATTTATTACTCGCCTCTTTATAATTGAACCGATGCAAAACGGCGCCATTTTATTTATTTATACTTGCAAATGTTGCTTTGTTTGGCCGTAAATGAAAGAAAAGCTAACTTAACCGGTGTCGGGAGTGAGAGAAAAGCAAAGGTAAGTGACTTTAATTTGCTCCTGATTCGATTCCATTTGGTCTGACTCAACTGTAATGGAACGTTAAACCCTTCAAGAACAAAAAAAGGGATAAAAGTGACGCACAAACCGACAACAAACAGGAAAAAAAAGCAGAAAAGAAAGAATAAATGATTTTATTGATCAGATATTTTTTCAGTTTGAATATTTTTCTATTTTTATGTATTCATAATTTATATTGATAATTCTTCGGATAAAAGATGGCGGGGGAAAATGTATAATAGTAATTGTAATCAAATGTTGATAATTAAAGCCCATCTTGGCTTCTTCAACAACCTCATTTAATGCTCAATTAAGTTTGTTTCATACCCAAGAGACCCACTATGCGTCAAATGAAATGAAGTACGATGTTGCACGGGTCATCAATTGATGCAATTTTGTTTCTCCTATCAATGTATCGCTTCCTTGCCCGCTAAACAATTTTTTTCGTGTCAAAAGAGAAAGGGAAAAAAAATTTTTCGACTAAATTTGTAAAATTATCACACTTTCAAATTAAAATGAGTGTGTAAAGTGCAATTTAATCCCACCTGTAATTTAAAATTTCCAACTCACTAATTACGCGCGCTAAATTCTGATCGCCATTTTTCCCTCTTCCAGAGCGCTTTAGTTTTAGTATAAGGCGTGGTTCGAGGGTGGTCGAAACGTGATGGGCTCTTCAATTGAAATTTCCAACAGCGCATGCGTTTTGACACAACTTGGTTTGACCTGTGCCATAAAAATGGCATCTGTGTCATTGGTTTAGAAGAGGAAAAAATAGGGCAAAACAATTTCAGTTTTAACCCTTTGTTGTTTTTTTTTATTAAATAATCGTGTAAAATGAAATTAAATAATAAAAAATAAATAAAAATATCATATCATTTATTTCTTAATTGAAATTCTTGTGCGATGTTAATAAAAAATAAGAAAAATAAAAAAACTGTTTCTTTTTTCATTTTTTTAAATTTTTATTTTGTGAATGAAATAATATTTTCCTTTTTTTCTAGCATCACTTGATGATGAGTTGATGAGAAAGCAAAGACAAGGGGGTGTTGAAATGAGAGCAACGCACGCGTAATTCGATGTGAATGACAAGCCATTTTGCGTACTTAAGTCTCTTCTTTTTCGAACAGGTGATGCTTTAAATCAGAATCATTTTCCTGTCGAAGAATTTTTTTTATCTTTTTTTAACGAATTATTGTTTAGGATTAATTATAAACTACTTACAAAATGATGCCGCTATTTTTAATAAGAATTATTATGAATATTTAATTTAAATATTTTAATAGAATAATTGAGATTTAAGTTTAAAAAAGTAACAACGCTCGATCAAAGTCATTTACGCAGACATGAGCAAGTGGATGGGATTTTTTTTCTCATCTTAAGTCACCTAAGTGATTTGCGTAAATTCTTTCGATTAAATTTAAGCACTAAAAGCTTGTTGGAATAGTTAAACTAAAACCTTGAAAAACTATTCCGATTTTGGACGTAAAAAATGCAAGATTAAATCGATTTCCATTCAAATTGCAATTCACAATTTTTTTTAAAAATTTAAATGTATATTCAAATTCAAATTCAAATTCCAACTATTTTTTTTAGATAGAAATAAATTGCCCAATTAATTCTCAAATTTGTGATGAACACTTTTAAATTCCCCAAATTTAGTCATAAAACACAATTCGTTTCGTCTTCCTTCACCTCACAAATTATTTTCAATACTTTTATCAATTTCAATACCTAATTCCACTTGCTACATGCAAATACAATATGCAAATCTTCTACTTCTATTCATTTCTCACACATAAAACATGCATAAACCCAGAAAAATGACAAAACTCCATTACCCCAAACCCTATTTTATTTCTCAACATTTCACCACCCACAAAAAACATTAAAAAAACTCCCCTATTCCTAACCCTTGTAAAAAAATACTCCCACACAATTTTTTTAATGCCCAACTTTCACCCCATTTACATTCAAACTTAAAACCCAGCACGAAAAAAATGTACATGTTCATTTCCATCTCCATTCTTAATAACAACCCATATGAACTATAATAGGAAAGAGAGAAAAAATTCTCATATATAAAACAGCGCCCTCATATAATTGAAAAATGGTTCTTCCGTGTCACACACATACGCCATTTTTTTTCTCTTCCCCTTCTTATTCTACAAAAGACATTTCCAGACGAGATGTATAAATAACTCCCCACGGACTCGTGCGGATTAGATCACTCGTTTCACAATTTTTTTCTCCCTTTTTTTATTTTTTCCCCTCTCACTTACAAAAGAGATTGACAGAAACTCAAGAAGACGAGCAGGAGGGGGGCGGCAGAAATACCAAGATGGACACAGCGCCGCCATGTTCAATGGTAGCATGCCTCTAAGGCATCTTTCCAAAATATTAAATGCGTCTATGGGATGAAAACGAGGCTCTTGGGAGCCGTGAGCAGTGGCATTGGCATTCAGTCGTGCACACCGATCCCTCCGCCATTACACATTGACACAAGAGGGGGGGCATCCCTTTGGAATTCGTCTCACCTCGGTCCACTTTACGCGTCTTGATTGGAAACTTCCAAGTGAAACATCAGCATACACAAACACGGAAACATTTCTAATAAAGAAGAGGGTGGAGGGGCGAGTGAGGAAGGCACAAGAGAGGCCCCGAGAAACGCCCACCAGTCAGAGGTTAGTAGCAGACTCGCGGGGGTGGCAAAGCGAGACGTAGGGCGTCGCTCCTGGCACGCCGCCAAGACCTCTTGTCGCACGGGTGCGAGCATTAACCCATCCTCATCATCAGTGGGAGGAGACCTCGAGTGGTAAGCAAAGGGTTTACAGGTGCCTTGGGGCCAAATTCGAGTAAATAAAGTGGGCCAGATTCAGGGACCGTGCACGCAAGAATTCACTCTAACGCACACCTGAGACTCGGTGCACCCGTGCCTAAATTAATTGCATTCCTTGCATGTTGCCTTGGCAACCGAGCATCCGTCATCTTGGATTCATAATGAAGAGGAAACATCGTCGACCTCCAAATGATCCTGACGAGCAGAACGAATGAATTGACTCGTTCTGACAGACCAATTACCAAATCACCTGACTCTCCATCCTTCACTTTCAACTTCCTTTTCCCATACCCAAAGGACTTGTCACATTTCACTGTTAAACTCACACTTCTTTTTATTTTTACCACGCCCCCCCCCGCTTCCCCTCCCATCATTTCACTTCAATTTTCCTATTTCTTCTAGTATTATATTTATCAAATCTTTGCTTTTTCCTCAATTGTGTCAGTATCACTTTATTCACCTTATATATGAATGGGATCACAATACGAATCCCTTTGCGTTCTTCGAAGGAAAACTTGTAAAATATGCAACATCCTTCCGGTTTATTTTTTTTTTGGCTTCTTTCTTTCTCTCATCTCGTCTTCAGACTCCATTTTGACGACAACACACCTTCAGCTCGTCAATCACTCTCGGGAACACTTTCACTTTTTATTAGATGCTATTTATACAATATGGAGTTGAGACGAGGTGCATGCAACCATCTCTTGTTACGGATCAGTGAGGATTTTGTGCTCACCTCAAACTCAATTGTCAATTTTGTTAAAATCTCAAACAAGTATTAATTTAATTCGCTTAATGCATGAGAAGTTTAGTATCGTTTTTATTTTTTTTTTAAAAAGAAAACAGTTTTTAATAATTTGTATAAATATTTTTACATTTTTTTATCATTAAATATTAAAATCTCTTTAGTTACGAGTTAAACAAAAATCAAAGTAAATTCCATTACAAATATTTTTCAAAATCTTCTACTAAATATTCAAAATTTACGGTAAACTAAAGCCCCCCGCCCCCCTCCCATTCCTCCGAATGTAAATAATTTATTCAAGAGATGGAAAGAATTTTGTTGAAAAAAATCTTTTTCTTTGTGTTGCTTATGCAAATTTAATACTTGTCTAAATCGCTTAATTGGTATTATCATCGTATTAAATGTTAATCTTCTTGCTTTGGGTAAACCTAATGTTTCCGTATTCAATTTTGTTTTAATATTTTATTATTTCCTATTTAAAGATAAACAAAATAGACTTGGTTACATGCCGCCATTAATATTTTTCTGTACCACAATTCTAAACAAGGGCAGCCATTATTTTTTATAGAAGCTTTTATTACTTCTTTCAAGACGATACAATACATACAAATTATAACCAACAACGCCAAAATAAAAGCAAACCACAACAATTTTGAAAAAACCTAAAAAACAAATCAATAAACCCGAAAACGGTGAAATAAACAAAAAACACAACAAATCAATAAACAACAGCAAGCATAAACGTTGAAAATAAAAAGAAATAGGAAAAAAATAGCTAAAAATCAGTAAAAAGCCATTAAAATTTTTTTATCTTTCTCAAATTCAATAGTACAACTTTAAGAAAAAAACTCCCTCCTGAAATCTTCTAAAACGTACAATCCTCCACTATAAGAAGAGGAGGAGAAAAAGAAAAAAGTCAAGCAGGAAGCCAGACATTTCAACTGCAAGACCATTATGCCAGGGAGAAAAACACTCATTTCCAGCAATGTATTGAGCAATCCATCCACACCAGCAGAATGGATCAATAAGTTGAAGGTGGGTAAAAGCGGTACACTTCTCTTTTTCGTTCTCTCACCTGGTCATCCTCCATTATCCTTCAAACAATATTCTTATCTATCTTGAAACCAAGGTCATAGACGTCACGCAAGTGCACAGATCGGGGATACTTAATCTAGCTCGCTCGTGTCCATCGAAAGGGGGACACACGACACTGTCGTAGACCCCCCCTCAATCTCGTGTGCCGTTTCCCCTCACGAATCGATCGAGGCGGGAGCGTGTTTCTTGCAAAATAAATTGCCCGTTCCCGCCCATTCTTAACGGCACCAACAACACCAACCCAAAACACGCATGCGCACAATTTTTATTTTCCCTGCCACCGTTACGACTCTTACATGCACTGCCTCGTCTTTCTCTAGTACACCGCGATAAATTCTCGGACTCACCAATAATTCTACAACCACCTCCCTAGTGTCCCCGACCCCACTTTCACGCTCCTCCAAACACTGCGTCTCCATCTTGAAAATTTATAATACTTTCTACAAGTACAACTCGCAATTTTTTATTTTTTCATTTTTTATTATTATTAATATTATTTTTTTAAAAATAAAAAATAAAAAATGGATCCAGCAGCATCTTTATACTCGATCCCAGCCTCATCTCGTATCCGTGGTGATTTATTTCATCCAAACCGCTATCACCAGGAATGCAGTGCGGTCGGGGCCTTAACACCGAACCATTCAGGTATAAAAGGGGTGAGTTAAGGGAGCACGAGCAGTAGAACCTAATTCAACGACCAAGACAAATGGCGTCAGGTATCGATTTTTACAATCTCTTCTTAATGAAACCGTCGCGCGTTTTCAAATCAGTATAAGATAGACCCCCAACCCTCTTCTTGCTTCCTTAATCCTTCCCGTCTGCGAGCTTGGCGAAAGAATACGGCGCCCATCTGGTTTAGGGTAACGAGGATGCCGTGTGAATTCCGGGCCAAATCGACATTCATCCTGTTCTGCTTGGCAGCCACCGGCAAATGAGACCGGGATCAGCAATGCAGGCAAACGCAATGTTTCTAGCCCATACTCGAGACTTATGACCTCTTTGGACGCCATTTTTTATCTTTAATGTGTCTAATACTTTACGTTTACGTGGGAAATAAGAAAAGGGAATATTCTCATGGCGTGCTAATCACCTTATCGAATTTTAATTAAATTAAAGCACAAATTGAGAGAGAATTTAAATTTTTTAATTTTGTTTTAATTTTAGATCTCGATTTATTTTGTAAAAGTTTTAAGTATCTAAAGCTTTTCTCTGGTTTAATATGCACAATATGGAATCAAATCAATTATTTATGCACAGATTCCACGTTTTAAATATCCTTAATCAAGAAAGTGGACAAAAGATTAATATCATTCTAATCCTAATTCATTTAATTACTTTATACGACACTTTAATGATTATCTGTCAAAATAAGCCATTATATTCTAAATAAAATTATAAAACTTTTATTAAAGTTGATTTTATTTATATGAAAAAATCTAAAGTAATTTTATATGACTGTCTTCGTTTCTAAAGGCAAAGTTTTATCTGCAAAACTAAATCAAATTTTATATTTCAATCATATATTTATTTGAAAATAAATCTTAAAGTAAAAATGTCTGTACCAAATATTTACACATGTTAAACGATAATTTTTACTCTGTAAAATATATAAAACTTAAGTTTTGCTACTTTGTAAACACAAAATGCCCAAAGCTGCTTTTGCAAAAATAATATACAAAATATTCAAACAGCATTTTACATTATTGAAGTATGCTTCAAATGCTCTCAAATCGTGTATATAAACTCTTCCTGTCTCGATATGTATTTCCTGTATAAATTATTGAGAAAATGTCAATTCGATTCTCAACCACAAGAGAAATATCAAACTTTTGATAAAATACTTATAAAATCACATCAAAATTCATTTCCTATAAGTTTTACAACAGTTTTGTATTAAAGAGTTAAAAATTGTTTATTATTCTTTGATTTAATGTAACAGTGCATTAAATTTCCTAACCGAAACATCAAACAAATATTATTTAAAAAATGCACGCCGAATATCAAAAATTCATGTTAGAAATGCAGTGAACATGCGAACTAAAAAAGCATAATGCTTTCATCGTGTACTCACTGTTTCCTAAACTTCTCATCCAATAACAAAACTAAAGAGAAAAATATGTTTATAAAATAATTCCAAATAAACTTTATTTTTATATAAATATTATTTTAAATTTGATAATCTAAATCCACAACTTTAAAAATAAAATTAAAAATTTATAAATACTAAAACTTATTAATTTCCAAATACATTTTATTGCAGAAATAAACCCGGAAATAGAATCAACTAGATATAGTTAATTACTTCAAATTAAACATAAATAATAAAATTAACCTTTCATCTTTTAAAAACCGGAAATAATTCCGTTTTATATTTATTCACCCTAATTTCAACATAGACACGAAATTTATTATTAATATTCCTTTTATCATTATCTAATCATGGAAATAAAAGTAAAAATATTGAATTATCTTATTGATTAATTAATTCTTACCCCCCCCCCCCGCTCACTGCCCCCCTTCCTTACAGCTTTATTTATCCTTTTTTTCACTTGCCTTTTCTTTTTTCATCATTTTACATCCCGAGAGAAATTAAGAGAAAAGAAAGAGAGAAGAAAAGACAAAAGAAGGTTCCATCGTTTATTCTTCTTTTGCTATAAGTGACGTAAGAATTTAATCAAGAAATCTTTCGGCGGGGAAAAATCTTAAAGGCGTGGTGTACTGGGTGCAAACCGAGACCACACCACTACCAACCGTCTTGGAGCAGAGACAAGCAACCTGGTAATTAAATTCCCCGCCCACACCCCAACATGGCAAGCACATTATTAAATTCATATTAGACCAAGAATTTTTGACATCAAGTGGACAAAAATTTGTTATTTGAAACAGTTTTACCCAATTACTCAAGTGTTTGCAAATTTTTTAATTTTTTTTTTTTAAATTATTTTGGAATTTTGAAGATTTTTGTTGACCAAGTTTTGCGCCACTTTAAATAAATAAAAAAATGAGAAAATTGAATTTTTTTTTGTGAATATTTTGTAATGAAACATTAGAATTGTATAAAAATTAGCACAAATTATCAAATTAAACGCCATGTGTTTTTTAATGAATTTGAAAAGTATCGGGCAAACATGAGGTGGTTTTAAGTGCACACTAGGAAAAAGCCAAACAACTACTGTATCAAATTAACTCCAATTTACAACGATTACCAGGTGCTTGGAATTATAAACAAATTAATCAAATTATTTTCAAACCGCTACTTTTCTATTCTTATTTTTCTTAATCATTACATCGAGTAAAAGAAGAAAAAAGCACTGTAGATTTTTATTAAGTAGGATGTTAAAGTAACCGCTATAATATTAAAGTATATAAAGTTTCTAATGAATTTTTAATTATATTTATTAATAATTGAATTTAAAATTCAATTTTTGTTGGTATCGACTAATCTTTGAATTACAACTGAATAAATTGAGTTCCAAGTGATGAGATTAATTTTAAACTCATTAAATTTTGTATGAAAATAAAGTAAAATTAAATTTTGCGTGTTCACATATTTCTTAGAATATATCTTAAATTAATTCTTCAAATTGTGGCTCCATTTGAGATTCAGAGAAAGCTCTGGTAAGGAATAACAATCAAAATGGCTGATTCGAACTAAAATTCTGCCTACAGGTGGCAAGCAATAATATAAATTATCTGGATAATTTCGTAGTGAATTTATAGCGAATAAAGTTGGAGATAGTTGTTATCTAGGTGAAGAATTATGTAGAACTTTAGTCAAATGTTATTAATTACATTTTATGTTATTTTATTTGATGAGTTTTTTCAATTGATCAATTTATCAAAAACCAAGTGAAAACAACAAAATTAAAATTTCAAAATTTACTAACAAGTAACATCATCCATTATTAAATCTAAAAATTTCCCCATTAAAACGCCCTCACTTCAACTTTAAACACCCATTAATCAAATACCAACCTCGACTTTTACTCAAACTTTAACTCGAGAGAAAAAAATGTAGAAAAATTTGAAAATTATTAAAAAATAAAAAATGTTTCTAAATTTATCAACACATAAAATATAAACTCAACTTTTTCAACATCATACATATATACACCCAGAACCCAAAAATATAAAAACATAAAAAATAATAATAAATAAATAAAAAAATTAATGTTCACTTTTTTCTATTCCCCCACCCAATGATTCATAATGACATATTTTTTCGTTCTTGCCGACCTAAATCCAGAAATAGATTATTATATTATTATTTGCCTGCTCATTTATATGCACAACACGCTCTCCCCTTTGGAATGAGTTCAAGAAAACACGAGCTAAAAGTTTCTAAGATTAGAGTGATGAAAAGACGACTTAAAAATGACTAAATGTTTTTCTTTTTTCCATTTCATTTTTTACAATACAAAAAAGATACTAAAATTTAATGTAGACAAATAAAAGATGAAAGAATTTGAGCAAATTATTCATCACCACTGTACAATTTTGATAAATTATAAATTTTTTTGTCTGTTGGCTTGGAAAAATACATGAGCAACCAGATGCAACTCAAATGACATTGCATTAGTCACATTGCACTTGCATTCTGCACGGGATCCAGGAGCGGAGGGTGAGTGAGAGAGAGAAACATGTGGGTAATGACTTTCAAACACCAGCTGCAATAAAATATTTGTGTCCAATAAGTCATAAATCCCTATATTTCTAATTTGTTTTCGTCGTAAAGAGGATATAAAAATGCACACAAACTCCTTTTTAGTTATGTCCTTAAAATAGCTTGTCAATATCAATAGTCTCGTTGCTTATTTCATATTAGAAATGAATGCAAATATTTTTTTGAAGGTTTACTGTTACTTTTACTCGAATAAGAGTGAGGTAAATGGTTAAAGTAAATGTTATCAATACTTTATTAAAAATATGCTTTGAAATTCACAGGAGATATATTGAAATATTATATCTTATGCTTATTATTCTTGATATTAATTAAAATATTTTGTAATTTTTATATTTTATGATAAATTATTAATTATTCTGGCATTTTGAGATAAATAATGAAAATAGAAATCATTTTAATCAGTAATGTGACTTTTGTCTGACAGTATTGTGTCTCTAAAATGTAAAATTTGAAAAAAAAATTTATAATAAAAAAAAAATAAAGTGAAAATTTGTTTACCAATAACTCGACATTCCTAATTAAACAGCTGTGTGCATTTATGTATAAAATTTAGTTTCATGCTAAATGCTCAAAATCAGTAAATATCTAAGCCAATTGTCTGCTAACTGCCATATTACAACAATTATCTAAAATTTGTCATGTGATACATTCTAGCAACTGTAATACAGTTGTTTACTTCTTATCATTTCCATTTTCCACAGCTAATTCAGTGAGTTGTGGTTAAAATACAGACAAACCAGTGAAACTAGTGCAAGAAAACCACATTTTCTCTTCGAGGAACCATGCCAAGCATAATTACCATGTGGCAAAAATGTATTGCAAAATGAAATTATTTATTTCTCGAAACAAATTATTTAAAAAATGATTCGAAAGTTTCCAGCTGTGTTAAGATAAGGTAACTAACTATTAAATTAATCATAAACATATTTTCCAGACGGAAAACATTCATAACTTAATATTTTATAGTGTAAAGTGTACTTTTCAAATATTTAACGAATATTTCTTTTAAAATACTTGTAGAAAATATTCCAATTATTAATTTTTAATGTAAACTTTTATCTGTTTTTAAATTTTCAATTTTTCTTTTCTTTTTTATAATCAGTTGCAAGTTGAAGCAAGAAAAATACAATAAAATTCAACTGAATTCACTTTTATTCAATCTTTTTAAATCCCATACCATTCAATGCACAAACTTGTCACATTTGTAAATGTTTACCATATAGTTTTAGCTTCAACATTCTGCTTTGAGTAGCTTTTCCTTTTCATAAATAATTCAGTTTACTTCTCAAGATAGGATTCTTTTGAGCGACAACACAGAAAAAAATAATCACTTAGAAAGAAAACAAAAATGATCGTGCAAAATCCATAAAAACATTAAGAAGCTTCAAGACCTGAAATTAGTGAGTCGATGAGTGAGAGCATCGTGGCATTACAAGTGTAAAAATAAT
>JAQFZN010001285.1:0-17118 GCA_034687075.1 Geophilus carpophagus | reverse complement strand
AATGAATAAAAAAACAAACAAGCAATAAAGCAGAAATAACACTGACATTATAGCCATATAAACAGAATAATGTTAAAAAAGCTATTATGTACAGGGACGCATCAAATATAATTGAGAGTTTGAGAATAAAGAATAAATTTAAATTTCATGTCAATTGCCACTAGGTAACAGTTTGAAGCAACACAATAACAACAATGAATAGAATAACAACATTGAATAACAACAATAACAACAACAAATAGAATGAATAGAAGCAATTAAGCGGAAATAACCTTTTTTACAGTATAGCAATAAAAAAAGACTTTCTAATGTGAAAAACGCTAATTTATACAACAATGCATCAAGAATATTCGGAAATTTGGAAATGAAATATTAATTTCAACTTAATGTTAAAGAAAGAATACATTTCAATAGGAAACTTGAAATAAAGAAAAACCTTTCTCAAATAAAGCCAGGTATTAACTTACATTTGTAGTATAATTGAACACTTCTTTTAAGCTTGAGAAATCACTGTGTAATACCCAAAATGTTTGGTGTCTTATATAGTAATATGACAGGAACAATAAATGATAAACAGAAATTCATAGAAAAACATGTTTCACTTCCTATCTTGAATATCTTGCTTTCAATCTTCTTATTTCCTTTTGTAACAGGATTTAATATTAATCCTTTTGTTACAGCATGGGTTTTGCATAAGAAAAGTTATTAGGATAGAGTAAAATTAACAATAATTCATAAAGAAATGTTCAGGATCATAAGGACACAGATAGTGGAGTAAACACTCTTTTGCAAAGAGGTGTTCTCCCCCCATTGGCAGTTTTGAAAAAGCAATATTGTTTATTTCATATTTCAAAAGGTCATAATAACACAGGAACAATAAATGTCAACAGGAAGACACTATCGAGCAAACAGAAAAAATTTGTCTCACATCCTTTTGAATATCCTGTTTATGAGTCTTATGATTTCCTCGGAAAATCCTTTTGTTACAAAATTGATTTAACATGAGAAAAGTAAACACTGATAAATAAAGACATCTTCAAGATCATGAGAGCTGCAATAATAAGAGTAAGATTACCCCAAATTACAAAATAAATGCTTAAGGTGATAAAGAGTGCAAACAATAAGTATACACTAATAAGTGAAAATATTAGATTTTTTAAAAGTGTTTCAATTAGTTGAAACTTTTCAAAAAGTTTATTTTGTTTAAAATTTCAGAAATATAAATTTACTATAAAAAATTTGAAAGAACAAAAACATCTTAATCTCACAAATAACATCCCTAGCTTGCAACTCAAGAATCTGTGATATCATTTCCTGTAGAGCAATAACATTCAATTGACAAAAACACAGAAAAGTTTTTCAAATAATTTATCACTTATAAAAAGTCATTACATGTTATTTCAGAATAATCAGAAATTTTTATTTTTTTTTGTTTGGAGTGGAGGAGCTAAAATGGAGCTGCAGAAGTTCTGGAAGTGATGTCAGAGGTGTCAAAAGGAGTCAATATAGTTCCGGAAGTAATTATAATATTATATCATGCCCTAACAGAACGAGATGAGTGAAGATTCTCTTCCTCTTTTATAGGATAAAAGAGAAGAAACTATTATCACCCAAGGGGGAAATTAAAGATATCTAATTAGCATAATATTTATCCAATTAAAGAATACTAAAGGCGGAGCTATTTAAATTATACATTTAGCATCCTCTAGTGAGAGCATGATCACTTAATAAATCCACCTGTCCTGTCACATGTTGAAAAACCCTCTAAAATGCTGAAAAATTTGAAAAATTGCTACAAAAAATTAAATTCCTCAAAAAAACTTCAAAATTGTCAAAAGTCTTCAAAATTGGCTATAAATATTTGTAATTGCCTAAAAAGACTTGTAAACTGCTGCAAGCAAGCCATAACCAAGAAATATATGGCTGATGGTATACCATACAACAGAATCAAGCCTTATGATTGGCTGATTGGATGGAAAGCTATGGTTGGTGGCACTGTGTAAACTAGATTTGTTTACATTCAAGGTTCCCACGTCGCTCAATCGATGGAGCCACCAACATCCGGCAAATGGCGGCTACCTGTGCACGATTGTGCTCGCGGTTTTCACCACCTTTTCAAGACTAGTTTGATACATTTCTGATAGTTTTAACTGTTGAACACGTGTTCAGTGTGCTTTACTTAGCCCACTTTCTCAAATTGAAAATGGGCGAAAAGATGGTACAAATATTCTGTTATTATAATTTGAGTAATTATAATAATTTCATTTATTTTTATTTTTTCAGTTGAATTTTAATTTTTATATTATATTCCATGTATTGTAACATTGTACAGGGCCGGATTAAGATGTCTTGAGCTGTATGCATATCTTTGCAATGCTTTTATTGTTTATAATATAAACAGAAAGGTAATTAAATCAGTTATTTAATTTAATAATTCGATAACATTTAACAGTTGTTTATTTTTAACAGATGGCTTCCCATTCCGTCTAAAAATTTTGAATTTTTAGATTAGGTGAAATGGTCAATCCAATTTCGCCCAATCCTGTTTCACCTAATCGATACTGGTATTGGCAATATAGAAAACCAATATAAAACTTGTAACTTTTTAACATAAAAAACTTGTTTCTAAAAGGATTGTGAATCAAATTTTACATCATTTTGTTAACAATTTATACATCAATGCCACCCCACCCCTGGAAAAAATGTGCCCCTGTGTTTAAGATTATCACATTTACATTTTCTTTAGAAACAAGTATTTTTTATGTAAAAAAAAATAATAAGTTTTTAACTGATTAGTTCATAAGGATGGACCTTCCTAGTTGATAAACTAGTTGCTATGATTTGGATTGATTTACATAATACTGCAATTTCAAAGAAATTGAAAATCATTTGTAACTCAAAATATTCATTTTTATTTCAAAATTCAATATATATAATTTTTATGGCTTTATTTAAATTACATCATTTTTTAAATCAGGTCTTCTCAACCTGTGATATGCAAGGCTATGCTAGATAGTATGTGAGCTATCACCCAACAATATTCTTCTGTTTTTTATTATTTTAACATGCAGCTGTAATTTTTAGGGTTTGGTTAGTATGCAAATCTTTGAGATTTTCACTGAATGGCACAAAAATGCAAAAGGTTGAGAACGCTTGGTTTAAATTGCCTACAAATAACGCCTGCACAAAATTTTTCAAGCCATCATTTAGGGCAGTGCTTTTCAACCGGAGGAGTGTCTCAGCAGGGAATTCCCGGGACCCGAATCCCAGGAAATCACTGTTAAAATGCAATTCCCAATCCCTGGGAATTGCCGAAAATAGAAAATAATTGCGCTTTTGCAATTCTATTATCATACTGGCTCTGGCACTGCAGTTGTATTAATTATTGATTTAATTTGTTTAATTTGTTAATTAATAATTAATAATTAATAATTAATAATTGTCTATTAATTGTTAACTGTGTTAATTCCCGGGAATTGAAAAAGTTGGAAATGGGATACTCTAGCAATCGGTGTGCTATGAGCAGATGGTAAGCAAGCTGCTGCACTAAAAGAAGAAATAGAAGAAATATTTCGCAACGTTGTCTGCACTCAGCCAATGCACACAAATATATATATATTTACTTTTGGTGTGTCACAAAATTCTGGGATGAACTTTTTTAGGGCAAGCAAAATTACCAAGATTTTGTTTTACTAGTAAACAGTAAGTATTTAAAGTAAAAACTGGTTAATCGTTAAATTACCGTAATTTTTAACTTAAAATTTGATGTATTCGAGTAGCTAATTATCAATGATAGCAAGCAAATTGTTTTTTGAAAATTATATAAGCATAAATAATTTGCATTATCTTATTATTTTAACATAAAAAGTTTAATTCAATAACAAAAGAAAAAAATATACATTCATTAATTCGTCATTCTCCAAAAATAATTTTAAAGTTGGATTTTTAAAGTTTTCTCATGATTGTACATTTGGTCCTTTTTTCATTGATAGAAACTAGAAAAAATAATAACCCTTACACAATTTCATGATCATAATAATCCATAAAGTAATTGAATATTTTAAAAATTCTAAAACAAAATAAAATATAAAATTACAAAAATTCAAAAATATCTGTTAAAATTCAACAAATTCAAAAAATATATTAAAAAAAAATTTTATCAAAAATATAAAATTACTCAACAAACCACTAGTAATTTTTTTTAATTTATCAGTAATTTCGGTAACCATATTAGCCAGTAAAACCGGTAAACCGTTTACCATTGCTGCATTGCAAACAATGCTTTTATCTTTTACTAATTTTGCTTATTCCACATGTTATTTTTCCTTAATTACTTCTTTGCTGAAGGCTTTATCTCTTTAAGATGGTCATCACAACTTTATCCTTGTCTAATTAGAATAAGCAGATAATGATTAAGGAAAAGTAACAAAGTAAACAAAAAAATTAAAAATAATCATAAAACAAAAGTTAATGTAACCAAAAGAATCAGAAAATGTGAAGAATATTAGTAGAAATATCAACAAAATATGTTCTCATTTAATATATGACTGTATAATCTATATTTAAATGAATAAAAGAAATTTATATTCTATAATTGTCTGTAATATAATTATTTATTCGAGTAATTAAGATTTATTAATTTATCTTTTACAAATCAGGAATAATATTTTAAGAGTAAATAAAAATTAATAAAAATTTTATAAAAACCGCACAATATTGTACTCGCACGAATTTAAATTAATTATAAAAGATAAAAGCTGATTTCAATTTGGTTAAGCTAAACCTGAATTTATCTTAAATAATTGAAAAAAATAAATTAAGCAAAAAACGTCACTTAATCAATGAATGCTTTTAAACAAAATCCGATAAAATCATACGCACACATGGCGCCATTGATATCAGTTTTTCTCAACATCTTCAAATAAGATAAACAAATGAGCAATCATACATTTAAAATTCCATCAAATAACTGACACAATTAAAGCAAAATACGCCATCTGAAGATGATTTGACTTAACCAAATTAAATACAGAAATTAATTGAAATTGTTCAAAAATTATACATTTTTAACATTTACCAGACCAATACAAAGTCCTATTTTAACCAGATCCTTAACTAAAATTAAAAAAAAAACTCTATTAATCAGAAATCAAATTAAACAGAAAAAAGCACCTTGAATTCCAATTCCTCTGTAAACCACGAGTGAATTAAAATATTACAACTCACTCCAAACCAAATAGTTTCGTCTCCTCCATTTCAAGTGTCACTGATTTTTTCGCGCGCGCAAATGATTTTCATTCCTAACCTCCTTTTCATATTTGCCACACATATGGGCACGGCGCTGCCATCGTTGGCCTTGCTGGTACCCGCGTTCTCTCCCGTTATCTGTCGGCGGTGTGTGGTGGAGCTGGTGCGCGGCGTGGGCGCCTCTCGTCTCCTCATCGGTTGGAGGCGCCCGGGATTTGCCATTTTCATTTCCCTGTGCGCTTCTTTAACTTGGTAAGTTGTTTACCTTACAATACATCTTCCCATCCATCTCTCTCTCTCCTCCACAATTCTTCCCCACCATAAACCCCCATTCGGTTGTCAGTCGTCAACTTCATTCTCCCTTTGGGTTATTGATCCATTTTGTGGTTGATGTTGGGAATTCCTTCAGATCACGACTATTTCCAATCGCTTTGTTCATTCAACTCTGATCGAATGCAAACCCCATGTATATAAAATGGCGCTGTGCCATGTGACCGCACTCTTTTCATCTTTCATCTCTTCCTCTCTCTCTCTCTCTCTTTCTCTCCCATCCTCATCGCAACCTCTTATTTGATCGACTTGTTCTTCGTACTAAAATCGATATTTTTTTCGCCGCCTGAATATTTTTTCCCATCTTTTTCTGCAACTTATATAACTAAGCTATAATGCAGTTTTTATTTCCCCTTTTCCTCTCTCTTTTGTTACGAGCGTGGGAGTTTGTCAGGTGCATTCGGGGGCGTCCGATGCACACGTTCAGCGTTCGTGTGCCGCTGCGAGGGTTCGAGCCACGCTGAGCAAGTCGAGGTGAACATTTCGAATTAGGAATGTTGAATTTTCCTTCCTTTTCTCATGACGTCGTTTGTGGTCACCTGGGGAAATCACTTTGGTGGCCCCTCTTTGTTTTTTTTGCCCCTTTCACAAACCCCAATCCTGATTGGCGCCAAATTTAACTCATTTTCTCCCTTTTTTATATACACACCTTATAGAAAAAGTAGAAAGGTGGTCGATGCGTGGGCGTCGGAGTGAGACGCGTGTCTTGATGAATGTGTCGCTGGAATTTCTGACGTCGTCATTTTTCTCGGGGATATTTGCGAGTGGTCGCACCACGCGTTTTCTGCGCTGTTGTTGCCCATGTTCGTGCACGTCGCGGTGGCGGGTTTCCGATGATGAGGGCGGGAAGAAGGGCTATGATGGCCCCACGGCGCCCACCTTTGGCCCCATTTTGACGCGGGCAAAAATTCGTACAAGTTTATTTAAGTGTTGGGGCGCATTCAGTGTGAAATACACTTTATTCGTTTGATGTTGGTTCTATCGATCGCTCTTCCTTCCACTTCCTTCCCTCCGACTTTTATATCAGAAGCGAAATAAAGGGAATGGACTCGACTCTATTTTCTACCCCCTTATGTTCTTATTTTACATCTTTTGCGAGTTTTTAATTAATGAGATCGTTTATTAATTTTTTTTTATTTTTTTTTCGTAGAAAGACGCCCAATGTTGTTATTGTTGTTGTTGTTGTTCCTTTTGCCATGTGAGTTGAGCGGAGTGAGGTGAGTGTTTCGTATATTTGATGTGTGCTCATTTTTGTGTGATGACGTCATTTGTTTGTTGTGTTGTCGCCGTGTGGCGTCTGAAATTAAATTGGTCAGTGGTGCGTGTGAGTGTGACGGTGTGTGATCAGTGGGCGGTGCGTCTCAATTTCGTTTTGATGGACTGCCACTGTTTCCACGAGCTCGTTTTCGGCGCTAACGAAATTTTCTGCTCTTTATCAAAACTAACTTAACAAATTTAACTCATGGAAATCGCAAACCACCAACTTGATTTGCAAAAGGAAACGCGAACAACGAAAATAAATAGAAAACGAGCAAAAAACAACACTTTTACTTTCATTTTACTTAAAAAAAAACGAAAAAAACCCATTTTTTTATATTCTACTATTTAATTTATCAATTTAAAACACAAAATTTAATTACACTCAAAAAAAAAAAATAACTTTTAGATTTTTCCCTTCCTTTTCCTCCATTTTTCTCTATTTACTCTCCCAAAAAAAAAAATTCTGTTGACAATTCCATTTTTGTGAGAGCGTAAAAATTTGCCTCAGTTGATGTGTCGGCGTGTGCGGACTTATGGAAGCAGGTGGCGAAGCGAAGAGAAGGGTCGCTATGGCAACGACTCAATAAACGCCGGCCGGGTGGTGATGGGCGCATGCGATTCTCGGTTTAACCCTTTGCTTCCTGGGATTAGCCGAAGCGCTTAAGCTGACCATTGATCGTCGTGGCCGGTTGCTAAGCAACGGGACGTCGCCCCCCGTGCAACGGCCGATCTCGAGTTCGTTCCTCGTGCACGCGCCATTGTTTATTGATCCGCCGCCGCTTTGCCCGGGGCCAGAGGGCGCTGATAAGGACGCGTGTCAGAAAAACGAGACGAGTGCACGTGCACATGATGCCTGGGACAATTGGCCAACATGGCGACGCTCTCATTAATCACCCTGTACTAGTGATGACATCACAACGTCGACGTCTCATTAACGCTCACTCGTTGCCTTTATCCACTCGATGCAATAACGAGGCTGATTCTCCCCTAATCCCTTTTTCCTCCCCCCTCCCCACATCCCAATTCCCATCGCAGACGCTGAGCTAAGACGTCGCGTTTTCATATCTAATTGAATTTGCCGCACTTAATTGACCAAACACGTCCACCTGGCCGAATAACACAAAACATAACATTGATTCATTCTCCCTACAACGAGTTGCAATTGGCATTCAGTGGCAGAGAGCCGTACACCGAGCAGCAAATCACGGACCGCGTCCGCGCGCTCGCTGGCGCCCACGAGACCCCCTTTCTCTGATATACATACTCTCGCTTCCCTCCCAATCTCTTTCTCCCCCCGGTGCGCTTACGTCACTGGGTGGTTCCGTCGTACAAGCCATAGATTTGAATTTCAAACAGTGCGATGAGTAAGCGTTTGTGCGCCGAGCGCTGCTTTACGGTATCGTAGCAGTGGACCTAAGGTTAATGGATTAGTTGTGAGATGCCGATGGAGAAGGCAGTTTCAGTGGGTTTCCCGAAGGCTTGGCGCGTTTCCCGGGGTCAGAAAAAGAGGGAAGCAATTGGGGCGAAATTCTGTTTGGTCTCCATGCCAACAGCGTTGTGTTGAGACTGTTGGCTGCGTTCTTTAATCCGCTCTTCATTTATTAATCCGGCCGTCTCTTGCTCCATTTCGAATTTGTGAGTGCATTCGTGTGTACGCGTGTTGGCAAAGTGGAGGGATGGGAAGGTGTGCGGCCCTCGGGGCTTGAGGTGAGTGTGAATAATTCATCTGCCAGTGCACTAGCAATGCCCGACTCAATCGCCGATAAAAACGAATCGCACCACTCACCTTCGACCTCACTTTTTTTCTTTTAAAATAAGGTGAGAAGGAATGAAAGTAAAGAAAAATAGAAAAAATAAACTCGTTGTCGTTTTCCCCTGAGCTTGTTTTCAACTATTTTTCAATGAGGTGTCAATTTGACTAGGAAAATAAAAGAGATTTCAATTTTTTTTTTTTTCTTTAAAGAAAATTTAGTCAATTGCTGAAAGGAAAAAGAAAAAAAACTCATTTTTAAAATGTCGTTTGTTGTTTGTATTTTTTTTTTTTTTATTTTATATATATAGATGGGTTTGATTGTGTTTCTTCTTCTACTCTCGCGTCTCTTTTTCCAGTACGCCCGAGCTGTCAATCCCGGTAAGTGCGTTCCATCTTTTATCCTCAGCATTAGTTTTCGTGTTCGTTCAGGTGTTTTTCCGGTCGGTGTAAATCGTTGCAAGATTCCCTTTTACTTTGTTGTTGTGCAACGAACCCCATCTTTCCTCGCACACCGAATTTTCACTTTATTCCATACATCAACAAAACCTTTTCTTTTCCCCCTCCATTTTCTTACTTCATTTTGCACCGCCACTACTTTATCACGCACTATCTTCGCACCTGACTTAACTCTTTCTTTCCATCCTTTTTGTCTCACTCGTCTCGTTTTCCTAGTAAATATTGACGCTAAACCCATACCGACAAAGCACTATTTTCTTCTCCTTCCCGATATTTTTAAAGCCTATTCCTCACTGACCTTGTCGCACTCGTGGTTTAATGAAATGGGTGCGTTACTTGACTTTCTCCAGTGAATTCCAATTTTTTAGATGACACCTCCCTATTTGTGTTTGCGTCGTTTTGCATCTTGTCGTTCCATTTACTGATGACGTGGGAACTCGAGAGAATAAAAAAAATTGCACAAGGACACAAATCCCTCCTTTGGGGCGCCCCGACAAACGAGATAGACGCTGAAGGACACAGAGATTTTTTTCCTCAAAAAAATCTTTGTCCCCCAATCTCGAATTACATTGAAAAAAATCTCTCTTAATTGATTGATTGATCCTGCTCGAGGCAGGACACCATTTGTGGCTGCGTCTCATTAACAAACCAAAATGGAGAGGAGGAAACTAAAGAGAGTTTCGTATCGATCGCGTGCCGGATGCAATTCATCTTGCCATATACTGACGTCATCGGTTTTAAACACCGGTGCAAACGGTTCGAATTTTACGCCGCACAGCTTCTTTTGATACCGGCAAGAAATAAAAGAAAAATGGGAAAAAAATCCTTGGTCTAATCCACTTTGTAAAAAGGATATTATCATCGCCAGAGGAGTCGCAAATGAGAGAAAATAAAGGGTATTTGAAGCGCAACGAAGCGCTGACTGCCCACTTGGCACACGGGTGTGTACACAACGCGGGAAACGTCGGTTTTGTTTCCCCTAGAGGCCTAAAGCAGTTTTGGTTTTTGTCGCTAGCCCTAGCGGTCTCCGTTCATCTCCGCTAATGAGGAGGTTGAACGAAAGACAACGAGCCAATTACGTAAACGACAAAAAGGGAATGAAGGGAGATGGAGAAAGGAGAGAAGGAGAAAAAAAAAAAGTGGGAAATTTACCTCAAATAAATGCGGTGCACGATGCAATTATGCAAATAATCGGGTGACGAGTGAGTATTTAATTAGAAGCGACAAACAAAAGTATAAATGGCGGTCAAACGTGTACAGGTAGATGCGTTTCAAATTGGCTCGCAATTAGGAAGGTGCACCTGCGTCTGGACAAGGTCTCTTCTTTTTCCAATTTCCGGTGCCATGAATGGGTAAGGAGATAAAAGAAAGGAAAAGGGCAATGGGGCAATTAGTGGTGTAGAAGTCGAATTTCTCTGCTGCTTGTTGCGAGTGAATTTGATTTTGGTGCGTTTGTTTTTACCCGAGGCTGCGAGTGCATCGTCTTCGACGGGAGCCACGGGCGTAATGAGGGCGTGTTCACCTCGCCCAATTTTCCCATTCCATACGAAGACAACATCAACTGCCTTCTTTACACTTTCGTCGGGCATCCGGACGAAATTATTCAGCTCACATTTGATGACTTCGATCTTCAACGAATTGACAACATGGAGTACGACTTGAGCTATTTTTTCAAAATGCGATGCTTCTTTCACGAGTGATCACAAGCGAATGATGAAAAAAAAAGAAAAAATTCGAATAAATGGCTTGTAACGAATTGTAACAAAGCTGGGTGTCGCTGTACCCAATTGCTATTGGAAACTGCATGCGAATTCTCAAAAGATGCACACGAGGATGATCATTTTTTCTCCCCCCGACCGAAATTATATTTGAATTTAAATGAGCTTATTAAAATTAAGCCTAATGAGCAATTTGCTAAATTTCATCATTTCAACTGGTTAATAGTTTAACGTAGTGTCGAGTTAAGCCGCAGGTCCATAGGTTAACGTGGAAAGTGCCCATGGGATGGGCAAAGCTCGTATTTTTTATCTTCAGCCTTCGGCTTTTCAATTTTTTTATGAAATATTTTTAAGTAATAAAATATTTTCTATCGGAAAAAATGTATTAAAATTTTAAGATTTAATATATTTTTATTTTGATATATTTTAAAATCAACTTAAATATGAAAAAAAAAAAATTAAAAGCATTAAAATTGTATAAAGCGCGTTTCTATCTGCACTGTAGATTTTACCATTTGGGATTTGTATCAATTCTTTAGAAACTGCTTTCTGGTCATTTGCGTTGTAAAATTTTTATTCCGTTGATAATAAATGTTTAAAAACCTTTCCCGATCATATCAGCAACGAATTAAACAGAAAATAAAACAAGGAATTAAGTTCCAACTGTAGAAAAATAAGATAAACACTGCGCTTATTACTATGTAACATCGGCATGGAGATGAGAAAATGGCGGAATTAATCTTCTTAGTTTTGTCACTCAACTGTTTATTCTGTAAAGAGAAACATTTCTAATCCACGCAAAAGTAATTGATCTGTTTATTAACAACCGAATTTTATTATTTCGTTTATACTCCGATATCCAATTGGGACAGAAACACCCAAGTATGTCACCACTCGTTAAAAAAATGATCAAACTTAAAGTTGGAAATAAAAATTGACGAAATCTTTAAGTGAAAAGGAGAATTTTAATCATTAACGTTGTTTATCTATTGTATGATGAACTGCGTGCTCATTTTTAATTTAAAACTGCACAGTAAAATAAATAAAAAATCGTGTTCGGAGCATCCCATTAAGGTTTATTAACGTCTATCGTAGATATTAAAAATGCACTTGAATTTATTAATTATTAATTGCTTACATTTCAGTTGCGTGTTTGGCGATTTTGTTAAATTATTTTTACACCTTCAAGAAGCCAAGGTAAACGAATACAGTCGTTGGAACGGGATTTTATGCGGCACATTGGCCGACATTGAACGAACTCACTTTTCTTCAAACAGCACTTTAATTTTTGAATTTCATTCCGATTGGCGTCATAGCAACCACACGGGTTTTAAAGGCACATACAAATTTCTTAGTAGAAGTGAGTTGTTGTTCTCTTTATTCTTCCATCTTCAAATTTATACCGTATAGTGATTTCGTCTTTTTTCCCCACCTAATTGCCTCGTTAAACTAAAAAATAATAATACCATTATTTTGTAACTATAGAAACGGCGCTTATCGCACAATAGCTGCGTTCAATGTCTAAAAACAAACATTTTAGGGTCACTCTAAAACCTGGGATGTAAACCAGGTTTTCTGGTAACCTATTTACACATTACCTTGTTTAAAATGCACCAAAATTGAGATTAATTCAATTTATTTAATCAACAATTGTATCATGAGCTTACCTTAAATATCTAAGTAAATGTAAATACTTAAAAATAGTCAAAAATAGTCAAAATTAGACATTTAATTGCTTCGATCTAACTCGATCCAAGATGTCTGCCGCTCACTTCCCATCAAAAACAAGATTAAAAACAAAAACAGCCCCATAAACAGCCATGAGTGTCGTTTTTATGCTGTAAAAAACTGTTTATTTCCGTTTTTAGACACTAAACCTAATTATCATCAATATAATTATTATTTGTAATTTTTAATTCCACATCTTCTTTACTTGCAGAATCTTTTCTTATCGATGGTGAATTGATTTCGGGCACGGAATGTGACTACCAATTTCTCAGTGGCAACCATAGCCAATCACGTGGTCGCTTTTATTCACCCCGTTACCCTAGTAACTACCCGAAATATTCGCGCTGTTCGTATCGTTTTTTGGCTCAATTCGGGGAGCGAGTACAAGTCGTTTTCGATAAAGTCTCTCTTCGCCAAGGAGATTACAGTTGCTTGTACAGTCCCGACGATATTGTCGTACACGACGGCAAAGACGCTGCGTCTCCTGTCATCGCGCAATTATGCAATTCCAACACCATGGTGCAGGTGGTATCCACTGGACCTGAACTCTACATCGAGTTCTCGAGTCGAGGTCACGATCCTGGGCAGGGCTTTGAAGCGAGGTTCATCTTCGACGACGAAAAGGCGTTAACTGCGTTCGAAGATGATGTCGTCGACATACCGTCCACCGGTAACAACACAAACACATTTTTTTGTATTATTAATTTTTTTTTTTTAATATAAAACATTTTATTTTATTTTTAACAAATTTTTAACCAAAGAAAAAAATTAATAGTAACAAAAAAAAAATGTAAAGAAATGTTTGAGTTTGATTGACGCATCATTTACTGGTTCTCAGAACCCGACAAAAGCAACGACAACAAACCCGAAGAAGAAAAGGGCGTGGTCACCCCTGGAAAGGAGTCAGGTAAGAGAAAAACAGAAACTGTGTGTGCTTTGAGTTGGAGTTGGGGGTGTTTGGGCATCGATCAAGCTGAAGTGTAATTACCAACAAGAAAAAGAGGTTTCACGAATCGATGATGACGAAACGCGACAAAGAATGTTAATTACCTCCGAGATAATTAAGTCCGAGGTGAAAGAGGTGAGAGCACGTGACCACATTCCACAGCGCTACCGCCGCCCGCCACAGCTCGCCTCAGCACTCAGACGTTGAGAGATGCCACCAGGGCGGCGTCACTCATCTTGAGGGAACCATTTCGATTCGGACGCGGCATCTGGCGCTAGATGGCAGCGTGTCGCTCATGTTGTTTTCCTTTTTATTTACTTTCTCTCTCGACTCGTTAATTGGATGTGTCACACGAGTAATCTCAGACGCCAAACCCAGTGAAAGATTACACGTCAGCAGTCTTGCTCCTCGACCGATGGCAGCTGCATCGTTACTATGACAACACATTTATTTTTTAAATTTCATTTCCCCTCCCCTCTTCCCCCCCCTTAAATTACAAACACTAACTTGGAGCGAAAACGAGAGAAAAGATAAAAAAAGTTGCCAGGTCAACGACCAGTTTGTGTGGACTCTTTATCGATCCTTCTTGTTGGATGTGGTTGCCTTGGCGACGCATTGCGCTCTCATCCGCGCGCTCAGCAGGCCACAACGAGTGGGCGTTTCCTCATCCTCCTCCTACTTTGTACTATGGACCTCATTTGTGTGCATCTGTGTGTGGTGTTTGTGTTGTTGATGGGTGTCGGTTGCGCCCGCAGGGAACAGGTTCGAACCCAAGGTACGATGATGATGTGAAAGGAAAAAATTATTCCAACTCGTGAAATGTGAGCATGCCGTACTCTCCAATCCTCGTGACCCGATTTGTGCCCTCGCGTTCCATCCCCTTCAACTCCTTTATGATTTGTTCTACTCATTTTTCACACCATTTCCATTGCTGCTTTTAATTAACTCATTAAAAGACGCTCAAATGGCATTTTTTCCCTCTTTTTCACACCGTGGATTGTGCTTTAGCTCGGTGTCGGCCATTTTCTAGATTTGTTTAATTGTCAGTTCGGGTAAGACAGTCGCAAACACCTTTAATGCGCTAATCTCGTTGTGTTAAGGAAGGAAGCTTTTTGTTTTTTGATTGAAATGGTCTGATCATAGCTTTTTTCTCTCTTTCTCTTTCTTTTTCTCTCTTTTTATTTGCTTTATTGTTCAGCGATCGAATGCAATGAACGTATCATTAGTGATCAAGCTAAGAACGGTACAATAACAAGTCCTAATTTCCCACGTCCATATCCGGCAAATATTCGATGTACGTACAATTTCACGGGACATGGAAAGGAGCGAGTTCAGATCATCTTCACCGATTTCGATTTGCACATGGGTCCGGATGAAATCAGCCCTGAGTAAGTAGAATTTTAAATTTCAAATCAATGTTGTTAATATTAAAAATATTCCTAAATAAAAGGGAAAATATTTTCTTTTAAAAGAGTAAACATCAAACTCGAATTCTGGGGATTTGATCCACTTTATGTGCTTACACAAGGGGATATTTGTGGTACGTTGGAGTAGAATTTATCGAAAAGCCATGGGATGTTTATTTTAATCTTCGTCTGGTTGATAAATGAATAGATTTAGTAATTAAGCTTGCGTTGTTTAATATTTGAACACATAATTATCAGAATAACGGCGCTATTTTTGAACATAACAGTGGTTAACTTGTAAGCAGGGTAATTAATTACCTATTTTACATTGCTCAAGGTATTTAGAAAATTGTTTGTCTTCATCAATGAGCGTTGTGTTAATTTGCGGTTTTGCTAATTATTTCAATTACAATAACCATGCGTAACGTCTGCCGTATTTGATCGCTACATAATAATATAAAATACATTATAAATAGACATAATCTTTTAAAATTAAACTCGTATATCTATTTTTTACTCCGGTTTATTTTTATTTAATGCTGGATGTTTTCTACTAGAACATGACGTCGTAACATGTTGTAATGATGAAATTATTTTGGTGTTTAATGATTGTGTCATTCTGCTGAGCATGTCACTTCTTTTTTTCCTCCTTCTTTATTTGTTTTGGCAAGTTGTACTGAAGAAAGTGATTGTTGTCATTGTTTCAGAGTAGATTTTTTTCGCCTGTCTACATGGTTTGTGTAATGTCCACTAAATGCATTGGATGTTTGTGTTTTATAAGAGAATTCTCTATTTAGTGTTTAATATTTTGATAAGATTAAAATGAAATTCTTATCTAATTGGTTTGATATTATAACGAAAATGTTAATGTTATTTTTTCTTTATAAATAAATAAATAAAAGTAAAATGTAAGGGGATATATGTAATTGCATTTCCACATATAAATAATGTAAGAGTAAGAGGGAGGGGTGAGTGAAGAAAAAAATTGCTTTTACATTTCTTTTATGCATTGATGCACAAATTGGATGGAAAAAAATTATAAAAGAAGGTTTATTTTTGTCACGAACCTGAATATGTTCTTAAAGGGTATAATTTTTGTGTTTGGTAATGATGAAACTTTAACTTTTGTTGTTTTACTAATTCCAAGGAGAGAGGAAATGAAGATAAAGAAGAAGAAGAAAAGTAAAAATGTCTTTTAAGCTCTTTTCGTGGTCTCGGCTGTCACCATAATGTCAGGATTTCCAATACAAACTGATCGCAATCTAGCAAATAGATGCCAAGACCAGGAATGATGATAAAGAAGCGTCATCTTGAGACCGCCTTTTCCTCTCATCAGTCAGGGCTCTTGTGATGTCATTGGTTTTACGATGATGAAAGAATCTGTAGGAAATTCTTTGATATTATTTTTGCACATTATCGCACGAGGAAAAATTAAATTCTAATATCAAATCGTTTATGAGAAACTGAGATAAAAAATGCATTTGAAATTTTGTTTGAATCAGGGAACAATAAACCGGAACGATAAATATTTTTGGTGGAACTTAACCGGATCGAAAATCTAAGTTTTTTTAAGCTGAACTGTAACCGAATCCAAAACAGTTATTTTTCTGGTTTTTGGTCTATTTTTAATGAAAATATTGATCTAACCAAAGATATCTTCAGTTACTAAAAACATCATAAAATTTCAACTAATATTATTTTAATTATTTTAATACTATTTTAATATTTTTAATTATTTTAAAATTTTTAATTATTTTAATACTCTTTTAATATTTTTAATTATTTTAAAATTTTTAATTATTTTAATACTATTTTAATATTTTTAATTATTTTAAAATTTTTAGTTATTTTAATACTATTTTAATATTTTTAATTAATTTATTTGTGCAATATGTTATTTAAAAAAATCAAGCAAGAAATAAACATTTTACAAAACAAATATTTCTAGTAAAATTGCAACTAATAAATAATTTTTTTCTCAATAAATAATTAATTTTTTTGAATTATCTCACCATAGCACCCAAGACCATTCATTCACATACATACAGAAAAAAAATAAAAAAAAATTGACAAATATTTCATCAAAAAAAGTGAGAAATACGTTTTCCCATATCATAACATGGGAAGACGTCAGTACCATCTAGTGTATATTTTGGGCGCTAGCCAGGTGTTACAATCACCCTTAATTCACATGTGCTTTTAAGACCTTTCGAAAATGGAGCAATAGTAGTAAATGTCTATTTAAAATATTTCCTCATTCCAGAATAAAAAAAC